>APFE031199009.1:13857-122168 GCA_000404065.3 Pinus taeda
AATACAGACTCCAATGAACTTGGGGGCAGTCTACCCATTCCTTTACTGTAGGAAGTAAGTTCATCAGAGTCGTATCCGGCCATCTATTCGGTCCCACCTCCAAGCAACCTAGTCGTTTCCTTCGATTGGAATCTACTAGGAAGACCCCATGTACCAGCTAGTGTACCATTAAGAATCATTGTACAAGCTTACAAAATGGTCATGGCTGGTACCATCATAGATGAAGGGGCTTCTGTAAGTATCCTTTCCTCAACTACTTGGAAAGCGCTTGGTTCACCATCGCTTTTGCCTGAAATGAGAAATCTAACAGGCTTTGATAAAGGAACCAGTCGACCGTTAGGGATCCTTCCCAATGTGCCCATTACTTTGAGAAGGAAAACCATTCACATGAAAATGATGGTAGTCCAAGGACCCCTGGATTATAATCTACTCCTTGGGCGTGACTATATTTATTGCATGGGAGCCGTCGTCTCCTCACTCTTTAGAGTAATGTGTTTTCCGCATGAAGGTAGAGTGGTCAAGCTCGTAGACCAATTGTCATTCCCCGGTTCACACATAGCAAATAGTCAAACGCCATCCCTAAATGGTCTTTTCATGCAAGGAATGTCTCATCGATCTCCAGTCTGTCCACTTGATGAGCGCGAGCGATTCGGGAGGATATGACTGAAACCTAGGGGGCATGCACCCTGGTCTGATTCGGCAGGAAAACCTTGGGCATAGAGTAGGTTTCTGCGAAGGATATATGACTAGTCTGACACACCCGTCCATTTAGGAAAATGGGATTATACTGGAATAAGATTCCCTCGTCAAAGTTATGTGAGTGGAGGTGTCTGCACCACTCACCTTTGTCTCTTTCAGTAGACATCGCCAAGGAAGCATTTTGTCTGCGATGCGGATGGAGAGCTTTCATATGGTAACCTGGGAATTTTTCGCTATACCTGGGGGCATGCAAACCTTTTTGCATGCAAGCAAAGAGCGACCATTTATTTTTTTAAATTTGTAGGTCCTCTAACCCTTTAAACTCGTAGGATTGGTCGTTTCCTAGCTTGCATAAAGAAAGGATCTGAGGTAAAGCTTTAAAAGGTGCAAGCTCCATAAAAAATGGCATCTTAGATGAGATATCCTTATTATATGACTGGCATGAGAAGTTTTAATGCGAAATTCAAGCTCGTTAAAAAATAAACATAAGCAATGAGCAAATGTTTCCCCCAGAGTTTAAGCTCATTAAAAAATGAACCAATCCCCAGTAAATAACCATTTTGAATGCATTATCATCAACTTTTGAGCCTTGGTCGTGTTCTCATCATCACCTCCACTCTGTTTTAGTCGATCATTCGCCTCCATTTGATTGTTTACCCCTTTCGAGGAACATCTGCGAAGAGTGATTCTGTTAGCCATCCTTGTGACACTGCCGTGATCGGAAAATTCCAAACCTTACTTGGAATCAACCGCTACCCAAAATCATCACTCGTTCCTCGGAAAACGATTCTCCTTTAAGCTCTTTTCAACTGACTCGTAAAATATGGAAAGATTGCCAAGCGATTAGCCTCTCCGACTCGTTAAAGTCATCGGAAGTGCTATCCCTCCTCTAGATTTTAATCTTTTTGGACTTGAGGGATTATTACACAAAAAGATCAAGCGCTTGTCTTGTTCGGCTCATTAAAACTATCAAAAATTCATCCCTTTCGTATTATTTTACGCTTTTTTGGACTTAAGGAATTATATAACGAAAAAGAATCATTGGAGTTTCCTTTCCATCCCTTTCAGACTCTCTAAAATTGAAAAGGATCGAGTTATCTTTGTCGTTAAACTCATTAAAAACTAATAGCAACAAACTTGTCCAAATGGATGAGAACGAGTTTCATTGTCGCTAGGCTCGTTAAAACATAGCAACAGGTTTGCCCGAAGGGCGAATTATAGAACAAGCATATGTTATCCTCCTCAAGCTTGACAAAAATAAAGAGGTACTGGTGAGCAACGACTGGGGAAAACTGAGAAGAAAACTTGAAGAAACTTTATTGGTAGCAAATCGCTCTTGAACATGACACTTTCTCTCCGCATTTGAGTCGGGTTGGGTTGTTCCGTTCACTGGTCATATCACCATTGGTCCATCACACCATCCATCTTTGGGGTTAACACTACCAATCCATCGTCAATGTCGCTGATATGTTCAAGAGAAGTCGCTCAGAGAATTCACCTGTGTCTCATCCGATGCAATACATTCACGCTCCATTCTTTCATGACCGCCACCCTGAACCCTGTATCATCAGATCGTTTTCACCTCCAAAATCATTTGCTCCGTTCCGTGTCGTAGATGTGGGATTCACTAAGGCCCTCCTACGATGGGTCACTTCTTGTCGACATCAACTCATTATCCAAGAAGTTGACTTAGGAACAACTCCTTTCAGTACTTTGAAGCTTGCATGCCTCAATGGAAAGTTTCTCACTTTCAGCGACGGGTTTACGTCAATGACCTTCGACTAGAAGATTTTGCGTGGTGTTCAACACCAAGTCCCTTTTTCACACCACGCGAATTGTACTATAGTACCTTGAGGATCATTGACATTATTGGTGACTCCTCTCGCGCCTGTTAACAACTTACATCATTGGCTGGTAATCAGGCGATGTCTTTCCATGCTCGACTCCAGAACATTTTTCACATGGATCGACTTGTACTCTGAGTGAAGATGGAACGAGTTTTGAAGACCTCGGATCTAGTTTCATCCATCCGGGATGCGATATATTCAGGAATATAAAGACATCAAATGTACATCATTGCCGAACAGATGATCATCCAAATCAAAAGATGATGACTCCATCTGAATCATCAATCTGCTACACAGACGGTTGTTTGTCCTATGTACATGAAAGTGAATTTATAAAGCTGAGCATGGGAATGCCCGCCTCAGCTAGATCATGAAAAATATTATGAAGATAATGTATTGTATTGTATCTTATTACATGTCGCCTCTCAGCTCGAAAAAACTTCTAATCCTCATGGTAAAGCATTTCACCCGACATCAAAAGATTAACGACCTCATGCTTTAGGGGGCAACTGTTATAGACATTTTTGGGCAGTGCAACCCCAATCATAAATGTCCATAAATTGAGGGCTCCTAAGTCCCTAAAAGTGTTTCTTCACTACCTAAAGGAACAAGGTCAGCTGATTACATCATCTTCTAGAAGTTCTCCACAGAAAACTGCTCAGAAATGGTCAAAATTAGACCATACTGAATGCCCAGTGCAGAGGGTGCGATGCATATCACCTTCCCAGTGTAAAGGGTGCGATGCATACTGGATGGCCCCTCTATAGGGTACGATGGGCGATAATGGACAAATGGCAGAGACAGTTTGCGAGGTGGAAGATCATAGAATCTTCCAGAAACTTCCCCTCTGACACTTGCCTCTCTAATTTCGACCAGGGATGAGTAAGAGATCATCAATCTCCAAGTGGAACCAAGAATTATCAGAGAGAGGACACTAATTGAAATCCCAGAAGCTGACTCACCCCCCTACAATCATCTATATATGGATCCCTCATCACAGAGATCCAAAGGCTGGAATCTTGTATCTTGTAAAGAAGTGTTGTTGGTTTTCAGGTGTAACATCATAGTGTTGGGTGATCTAAGCTTTACTTGAGGTGAAGAAGGGCTTTCTTGCTAGAGGATGATGCTGGGTCAGAACAATTGGTTGTAATCCTCTTGCTATTCTTGATATTAATAAATCTATTCAAGTTTTCATCCACATTCGTGTATGTTTGATTGTATATGCATTTGTGAGGTTAATACATATATGGTCCTGTGTTGTTTATGAATATAGATCTTTGTTCTTCGATAGTATTATGTTGCTTTGATTCCACAAGTGCTCTCTGAAGTTGTGTAGACAAAGAAGGAGCGATGAAGATCTATCGAGAAAGAGAGGAACCGAGCAAGGACCCAAGCGCAAGACAAAGGTTAGTGTCCTCTGTTCCCCTCTTGTCTATTTTTCATAAAGGAAAACAAAAGTAGTTTTAACTTGTTTGTTTCTAAGATAGCTACCAATCTTAGTGGGAATAGCAGCTCTAAGTGGACACTATTCCCGGTAACACCATGTCCCTTAACACATAGCACTGGAGGTCTATGAGTCAGATGGTGACAGGGAAGCCTGAATTCAAAAAGAGCATGAAGGTACATGTCTGAGATGTACTGAAGGAAAATCTTATAAGGGGACCATCCCCCTCACGCCACAGGTCCATAGGTTTGGAACAACTTGAGGATTTTTATTCATGATCGAGAATCTCATGCATGCAGGTGATAGAAAGCCCTCTATGGCTTGAAGCAAGACACCCTGGGCATAGTATGAGAGGATCAACAATTGTTTGATGAAGTTGAGATTCACTAGGAGTGAAATCAATCCAAACCATCTAAAGGCTGTGGATGACAGACCTCTCATACCAGCACCTATGTCTGACAGGTGTAGACCCTCTCATTTGTAGAAGACAAAGGGAGTTGGATTCCGAATGTGGAAAGATAAACTACAAGCCTGTGACTACCTCGAGGATCTTAACTTTCAAGAAGTTATATGGTAGTAATGTTGGACCTGATTTTGGAAATGCCTCTGAGTTTCATAAACTCATTCACGTTGATGTTCTTAGAGAATCTTTGTTCAGACATATGCGCTACAGTTAGCATGGTGAGCTCATATTTGGTTGAGCCTCACTAGATTGGTGCCAAGAATATTCTAAGATGTCTTCAGGGCACAATCTCTCATGGACTGAGATACACTACCAGAAATATGAAACTGCATGATTATTCGAATGTTGATTGGGTAGGTAGTGTGGAGGATCATTGGAGCATTTCTTAGTGTTGTTTCTCTTTGGATTCTACTTCAATATCATGGATGAGAAGGAAGCAGAAGTCGGTTGTTATAAGCACCGCCGAGACCAAATACATATCTACGAGTATGATCTCGTATGAAGCTACCTGGTTGGGGAAGCTCTTCAGTGAGTTGTTTTTACACATGATGAATACCATTGTGATTCTCTGTAACAACCAGAGGTGTGACTCGATTATTAAGGAATCCCATATTCAACGATTGCTCCAGCAGATAGACATAAGATACTAACTTATCTAGGATAGGGTAAGTTGATGAGCAAGGAGGCTCCATTGCACTGAGATGATGTACAAGTCGCTAAAGCCCAGGGGGAAATATCAAATCTATGATTTTCCTGAACGACTTGGAGTCATCAAGAGACCCTTGTACAAGGGTCCTGCATGTTGCATACATTGAGCTCTGGGAGCTCTGTGGGCTTGCGGTTCTTATTGGAGAGACATATGACCACAAGGTGCCCTGGTGGTGTGCATGTACACCCCGTGGCGACTATGTAGCAAGATGATTGGTTCTCGTGTGAGATCTGAATGATGTGTTCTCCATGACAATTATGTAGCAAGATGATTAGTTCTCCTATGAGGCCTCAATGATGTGTTCTCCATGGCGTTTGTGTAGTAGGATGATTAGTTCTCCTATGAAGACATGATTGATTAAGTTCTCTTATCGAGGCATCCTACCCATGTAGTCTGGGACTCATGGGAAGTACCTCTCATCTGATCAATGAGCAGGAAAATGAAGTTAGGGACCATAGTAGTACCGATGGACACATCGTTGTATCTATTGTACTCCCTATGCTAGGATGACCTTCATTGATCTGGGATCAATGATACTGGTATGGGACTAGTGGTAGGAGTTGTACCTACTATGACGCTAACTTCGGGTCAGTTGAGACTAGTCTGGGACTAGTGGTACATACTCCGAGACTGACTTCGTGCCAGTGCAGGACTGGTCTGGGACCAGTGAGAGTGGTACATACTATGACGTTGACTTCGGGTTGGTTGAGACTGGTCTGGGACTAGTAGTACACTATCTGAGCCTGCGATACTAGTCTGGGACCAGTGGTAGGAGTTGTACCTATTATGATGCTGACTTCGGGTTGGTTGAGACTGGTCTAAGACCAGTGGTACATACTCTGAGACTGACCTTGAGTCAGTGGACTAGTCTGGGACCAGTGGTAGGAGTGGTACCCACTATGACGCCGACTTTGGGTTGGTGGAGACTGGTCTGGGACTAGTGGTATGCACTCTGAGACTGACTTCGAGTCAGTGGAGAATGGTATGAGACATTCTCAATCAATTATTCTTCTTCATAGTTTAGCAGAGCTGAGTTGAGAAGAGCGAGAGCTAGTAGAGCTGAGCAGAGTAGAGCAGAGCCAATAAAGTAGAGTCAACAGAGCTTAGCAGAGTAGAGAAGAGCTAGCAGAGCTAAGCAGAGCTGAGTAGAGCTGGGCAGAGTAGTGCATGGCACTGATGGCAGACATAGTACAGTCGGACTTATGGATCAGCAGATAGAGTTCTCCCTAGTTGAGAGGGAGTGTTAAAATTGGAAACTAGGGCCAAACTCCATGTGGGTCAGCTTATTTATGGCAGCTAATATTTTTATTGGATCCCTCTCTTCAAGAGTTGTAGGATTGATCCAAAGATCATCTAATTCCGATAAGTATTTATGGAGATATGAATTTATTCCGATTATGTAATCATTATCAAGCCAACTAGCTCTTATGTAGGCCCAAGAAGCCCAAACGTCATGTCTATTCAACCTGTATGTTTTAGTATAAATTAAGATGATTTGATGTCATTTAGAAACACTCTCAAGGTGATCTCCTCTCCACGTCTTGGGTTTTTGGAGAAGGAGAATCACTAAGAATACACTGGTCTTGAAGCAGCCCTAGCAGCAAATGATGCCCTAATTCTACGCAGGAAGATGATTCGTTGTTCATCTCCATATGCTATTCAGGAAATGATACATGGTGAAACCCTAGCATAGTAAGGAAATAACGCAGTCATGGAAATGCATATATATGTTGTTATAATAACGCAACTATGGAAGTGGAGATATGCTATATGGATCGCAGTCATATATATTATGGGACGCAATGATGTATGGAATGCTCATGGTATATATGTTGGGCAGTCATATGATGACTATGTATATGCAGGACATGAATGCCGCAGTCAAAGGGTGAAGGCAGCAGTCAAGGTGAAAGTGTGGTTTAAGAGATAGCGTGGGCATCAACGCAGTCAGACAACGTCATTTAAAAGATATGTGGAACGGATCAATAGATAGTGTGGTTTAAAGAAATACGTGGAACGCATCAATGCTGGCCATATGCATAGTTGTACATAGTATGATACAATGTTGCAATATATTTATATATGCAGGCAAACAACGCAGAGATATATATATACGATGGCATCACATATATACACAACAATAGAGAAGATATTTACATGCTCATATTTCATACTCAGGAAACATATATACATACACGCAGTCAATATATATGCATGTAGTCAATTTATATACATGCACAATACGTGGATATTCGTGGGCAGTAGGAAATCATAACCACAGGCATGTTACTTTGATACTTTGTCTACATAACTACAGTCAAGATCTGATGAGAACAAATCCCGATGGATCTATAGATATCACTAAGTCACGATCTCTTATAAAGAGGTTCGAAATGAAAATGGATTACTATAGATGATAGCATGCATGGAAAATTCTACCTCTAGCTTATAGAGGTTTCTCACTATTACTCCAAGCTACTTCTCTTTCCTGGTAGCTATGTGTCTCAGAAAGTATTTCCCCTTATTGAATATCACATCATAGCCACAGTGTTCCAAAATTACTACAGAGATGAGGTTCTTATTCAGGGTTGGTACAAAAATAACATCTTTGAGGTGGAGAGGGGTGCCTAACTCCCTCTTAAAGGTTACTGTACCAATCCTAGTAGCATTGTACCTTCCGTTGTCCCCAAATTAAATATGCATCTAGAGATGTTTCTCCTTCAGATCATTGAAAAACTCTCTACACCCTGTCATGTGGAATGAGGCACCTGAATCCAAGTACTAGACACTCGTCATCACAGTGTTGGCCACGCATATGATCAGGGTGAAGTCTAACTTGAACTATGAAGCCAATGCTTCACCTACTACTCCTATTGTAGGCTCCTTCTTGCTAAGAATTTTGTGTGGACACTTTGTAGCATAATTCCCGAATTCATGAAAATTGAAGCATTTTATTTTGGACAATTACTTATTCTTGCCCCCTTGGATGGATTCAGCCTCTCCTTGGGACTTCTTGCCCTTGGCCTTCAATCCTTTACCAACTAGAGCAAAGTCATCTTCCACTTTTGCGGATGTTCCTCCATCTCTAGTATTCCTTTTGAACTCTTCTTGAACCAAATTGGACCACAACCTTTCCCAATTCGGTAAATTTTCCCTTCCTTTCATCGATTCTTGGTAACTATGCTAGCTTTTGGGAAGGCCTAGAAGAGTTCGGCTCACCAGGTCATCTTCTGCAACAGTCACACCAACCACTCCAATCTCACCTCGAACTTGTGTAAATCTAGTGAGATATTGTGGACTAGTGTCATTCTTTTGCATCTTGATATTTCGAAGTTTGTTTTTGAGGGCCAGTTTTCTATGTTCGTTGTTATTCTCAAATAGTTATATTAGTGCCTTCCAAATTGCCAAAGGTGTTTATTTCCCATGGATATTTGATACAATGTGGTCTCGCACTCCCTCTAATATTATTCTCCTCTCCTTGGCTACATTTTTCTTCCATTGGGCTAGGTTTTGTATATCAATTGATTCTAGTTTTTCAATTTTTGTCTTGACATATTCTAGCAATCCATTATCATCAAGCACTGCCTCCATGTGATCCTTCCATGAAATGAAAATTGAGCTATCTTCCAAGGCATACTCTAATCTCAACCTATTGAATGTCATCGTCCCAACTCTGAAGTGATCCTGCTACACTGAAGTTGCAAATTCGAACCTCCTAAGGAACAACTTCAAAATTCCTATTCTAATGTGAATCCAGCTCTAATACCATGTAGAAATATGGTGTTGAATTGCACCTACTCAAGAAATTTTAATGTAAATCAAGAGACACAATTTTACTCTACTGCTCTGCGAAGATTAATTCACAATTTAGAACAACAATCTTAGGCATGCGATAAAAAATAACACACATGCACAGCACTTTTTAGGGGAAAGAAACTGTTAAAAACCCCTTAAGCCTGCTTACATTAATCAGATGAATAAAGACTATATTACAATTGTTAGTTCAATATGGGCTCAACTTGTAAGTGAATAACCTATCTCTCTACTCAATGTGAAGCTTTGACCCAGACTTGGTCAAATTTTGCCTTTGCTTGAGCCCATATTTCCTTGCACAATGTTGAGGAATCAGGCCCCTATTATTTAGGAATTTTCCTCCAATTGATTGTGCAATAACCAAGGTTGATCATCTGGTTCCATGCAACACTAGTACAGTCGAGACTAGTCTACAACTAATGTTATAGTGCCTAGGAATCTACATCGCATCTGGGGAACTCAAATTCTCTGCATGCACTAGCTATTTTGGGTTGATTAATCAGTTGACTAGATGATCACTGAGTTACACTGTTGTCCCACTGCACAACTGACCTTCCACTAGTTCCATCAATAGTTAGAACTAGTTTAACTAAAAACAACTTGAAAAAACTGACCTTGATTGCTACAAATTAGCTATCACACATGCTTAACTGAACTTGAAGCCCTATGACTCGAATTTACTAAGCTAACTGAGTGACAAGAGCCATGTCACACAAGTTAAGTACCTCCAAGTTGTCCGCTGATGTGGAAATTCGAATTGTCTCAATTTGACCAAGGCAAAGTCAAATTGAGACTTTCTTGCTACACTTCTCAACATAAAGGGGTCAAGTAGAGATGGAGCACCTTCAATAGCTTTTGGAGTATATAAATGGAACCCAAAGGACTATCAGCACAGAACAACCTAATCTTCTCGACCAATATTTAGAGTATCACATAAGGGAGACATTACAATTTAGCATAGGGCTAATAGGAAGTGGCAAGAGCACCAAGTGCGTGATGAGTTAGATTTCCCTAGTATGTCTGTTGGTGCGAAATAAATCTTGACTTTGGTCTCATCCATCTTGGAGGGGCCCAACCCCTTAGAGCCACATGGTGATGGTTGGGAACATGTATAGCCTATTAATGTCAATGCCCCCATTTCTTGTTGGGGCACATCCTAGATGACCATGGCTAACCCCCTCATGCAAATGGTTTTATAGCTTCTTAGTAATATCTAATTAGGCTTGTGCCCCATGTTTTCACTACGTTATGTTATTTTATTTTATTTTAAACACTTGTAGTTATAATTTTGGACATTTTGACAATTCCCAACTCATATTTTTTTTACTTTCAACATTGGATTCTTAGGTACTTTTATATGTTACTAATAATAGCCAAGGAAGCATATATATATATATGAAATCATCCTCTCCATCAGTGTGAGGGTGAGAGTGAGGGTCAATAGAATAATATTCATAAGATGTAGTCATTACAACAATATTTTTTATCATAATATCACTCACAGAAAATTAAATCTAGGTAGTAGAGATAACGACCATTATAGCCAACCACCTAAATAATCTCAATTAATATATATATATATATATATATATATATATATATGCACTCTACTTAATTTTCTAATTTAACTTCTTTGGAAAAAAATCGATTACAAACATTAGAATGGATTTTTAATATTTAAAAAAAAAAAAAAAAATACCTTTATTAAGGTTAAGGGATAATAAGCACCACCTTCATCATTATTGTAGATATTATTAAACTTAATTAAAAGCAAATAAAAATTTATTTATATTTACGAACTTAACATTTCGATGGCTATTTAGCATTTTCTTTTTCCATTTAAAGCCTTATTTTTTATATGGATCATAAAGTTTGCTAATCGCCTTGGGTTCAGTTAATTAGAGAATTTGTATAAAATGGAGTAAGAGTGTTTTGTCACTTAAATTAGAAAAAAGATAATCAAAGTGAGGTGGGAACACGTATGGGGCACATGCACTTTGTCCTTTTTGCAAGACTAGAGGTGGTTATTGTGTCAATTGTCAAATCTGCCATTTAATTTAATTGTTTTAGAGGACTACTTGCCTCCACATGGCTCCCCTATTTATTGGTGGCAGCTATATTTGATTTATATTTGGTGCATTCCACTAGTGTTAATGTTTGGTGATGGCATCATTTGGTTGTCACGTCAATCTTATTTTTGGTGGCATGTGGCCTCCTATGAATCATGCCATTTACAAGATATTTCTCGTTGTCAAGTCATTGTCACTTTTCGTGGTATGTGGTCATAGAATTAAGCATGTGGTTTACAGGCCTGTTTCCTGTTTAGAAGTTATTGGGTCAAACAAATACTAAGTTGTTAGGGATCTCGTGATCTGATTATATTATTATGTAAAACAAAAATTTAATTTTTTTTAATAGGAATAAATATACATATTAAAATTTAAAATTTCATATATATAATTTAATAATTATATTTTTTAATGTTTATCGGGTGTATAACGGTGTATATAATGGAAGGTAATTATATTTTTTTATGTTTATCGGGTTTAGAACAGAAAGTGATAGGTGTATATATGTTAATATAAATAATAGTAGTTAATTATATTTCTTAATTTTTGGTGATGGCATTCAACAATATATTATTTTATTAGTTGTTTTATTTTTGTAATGAAATCTTTGTTTTTGTTATTTTTTTGTTTAATTAAGCTATATTTCTCAAATGTTAATTTGATTTTCGGGTTCATATGCATTATTGTTTTTCTTAAGAAATAAAACTCTTAATTTAATTATAGTATTTATCATTAGATTCAATATATATTTACGTTGATAGGTGTCTCTTCTTGAAAATGGTCAGGCCAACCTTTGTCTACCCTTTTTCCAATAGGCTGACATATGTCTTGTGGTTACATAACACCATCTGACATCCCCATCACCACACAATCCGTTTGAACAAAGGAACTCATCACATTGCATTTCCTTTCTCCGCGAGGTACCAAGTAGTCATGTGGCCACGCCTCATGCTTCATTTCCTTTCTCCATGGGGTATTTGGTAGAACACATTTGTTTGCCCAGAAGCAACCCTGGACAACCCTGGCAAAATCAAGCACCGAATTTCACTGTATGCATTGAATTCCATGATGCACGATCAATGATTTAGTTCTTCGTCAGCCTACCTTTCCTGCTATGAGATATTTTATGGTGGTGTTTGTTTTCTTTCAATTCCATTCCCTGATGTGCTTGTTTCATTGGGTAATCAGTTCCCTCTTGATCTTGTGTTGGTTTTTGTTCGCTTAGCCATAGTCGTGCATGCAGTGGAGACCTGGGGTACAATACTTCTTGATCCTGTGTTGGATACTGTTTGAGTCTCTAAAAGGTACAGTACCTAAACTTTGCATCTAAATAGAATGTATGATTTAAGATAGAATTTGAAAGACAGGGATAAAGTTTTCTTCAAAAATTTAAGAGTTTCTGGCTTGCCAAATACTCCACAGAATCAAACATGACACACCCTTGTAGGCCTTAAGCTATTATTTCTAGCAACGTTTTTTCAAACATTCCTCCATCGATTCACCTATGCAAACATTTTAAAAACATGTTAGCAATTCAACTTCGGCTCATACCTCTTGTGTTTAAGCAGTTAGGACGCTTTATTACTAAGTGTGATATTGTTTCTCCCTCCTTTCAGCATAGCATACAGATTTGTAGGTCAAGTGTAGATATCTTTGAAGTGTTCCCACTTTAGTACCTTATTTTAATTTCTTGCCTCAAGAAACTTTGAGTCTTTTTTGGATATTTTAGCTTCCATGCTGATTTTCACCAACATTATGGATTTTATGTCTCAGAAGTAAACATGGATTTATATCCAAAACTTGGACCATGCTAAAGAATCATTCTCATAAAAAATTGGCCACATAACTGTTCCACAGTGTTGCATGTTCATCCTGCAATTTCAGCGTTGCATGTTCCTCGAAACTCCATGTCTATTAATAAATTATGGAAGCTTAAGTGGCATTGCCTTCTACATAGAGAGGATTGGATTACTAATTAGCCTGAAACCACTTATAATTAGTTTATTATCTCTATTGATCCATATTTTTTACTTCAAATATGCATACAGAATTGCATTTAAAAGAGCATGTAACCAAGTGACATAAACATATAAAAGAAGTGGAATTCAAAAGAAACCATGAGATCAAAGGCACAAAAAAAAATTTATAATGGAATTCACCTAGTGTGGGCTACGTCTCCGGGCCCTGCTCAATGTGGGGAGGTCTCTTTCATTAACTAGCAGCGAAATCAAATTACAAACAATTACAAAATGACACCTTATACCTCCACTTCCAGGGATGACCTGAAAATGTAGACCTCCGATAAAGAAACAAACTGCACGGTTGGATTCCTGGCAAAATATCGTGAAAAATGGCTATAAAGTCGACCCTGTTCTAGTTTAGTCAAAATATGGCCCTCGTGAATCTCAAAGATTCCCCCAAAGATTCCTTCCTGAGGGTTGACTGGATTTTGACTGCCCAGATGATGAAAATAACTGCACCATTGTGTTCCTTACATAAAAGCGAGTAAAATGAGTATGAACTTGGCATATTTCTGCTCTGGTGATTTCTGAAGCTCTAAGGAATATCCCTCATAATATTCTCACTATATAGCTCTCAAAACCCATGCCCAAAGGTGCATGGTTTTGGTGGTGTCAGGGTTCAAAATTCTCTCCAACTCGGCGGGCTAGCTCCTCCCCCCAACGCAGTGGAAAAATGTGTTTATATAACATATAAGTGGCTTTGTTTTTAATGACCACTTGGTGGTATATTGGTGGCAGCGCTATGTTGGGCGCCGAAGGTCGTGAGTTTAAACCCCGAGCCCGACCACTGCATATAAATATTTTGAACAAACACAAAGTGCGGGCGCACATTTTGTTGAATAGTTTTGTTGTTTAGTGTTTAACCTCGTTGCCGGCGAACCTACCAGGCAAGTTTGACTCCTGCTGTCGGCGAACCTACCGAGCGGGTTCAACTCTCATCGCCAACAAATTCAAACATATGTATATTATTATATTGTCACCCGTTGAAAAAAATTAATCGCCAAATTTATTTTGAAATAAAAACATCAACCATCTATCTGTCGCTACCAGCGAATCTGGTGCTCGTTGGGGGTCACCGAAAAAACTAATAAGGCGACAATTTTGTTGCCACTAGTGGTCGTATTCTGGCGACCACCACCGGTCCAATTTTTCACTTGCTTAATAGACCGCCAGCTAGGCGCCACTTGGGAGATCCTTATTGACTCTCTGTACATTGACATCATTTGCTACTTGTCACAATCAGGTTGGTCTGTACTGCCACGCCACCCTACTGACGTCATCCTACCATCTGTACGGATGACTTCAACATTTGTATTGCTAAAGTCAGCTTGCCAAGTGTCCCTACCTACAAAAAGTTTTGTTGTTTTGGAAAAACTTTAGCAAGCCATAACTTCTTCGTACGATGTCATTTGAGGTGTCGTTTGCATTGTTAGACTCAAAACAATGAGCTCTTCAATTTGAGTCCATTTTTTCTGCATTTTGAGGACTTTGAAAATTTGGCCTTTTAGGATCCTTTTGAATCCTTCCTCCTCACTAACGAGATTTGGGTCACCAAAAGCTTTATCGGTCAATTTGAAAGTGAGGGAATTTCTCCCTCACTTTCTCATGTTCAATCCAACGGCCCTTTCTTGGATGCATTCCCTTGAAACCAATACAAAGGTACTCCACGTCTCCCTGCCATGAAATCTTAGTTCTCCTATCAAGAATGGTATCCTCAGGTACTTTGTCCAAGTATTCTAGTGAAAAAGTCATCCACTGTAGGAACCTGTCCAACCTCTTCGATGTCCATGATCAAAGGAGGCTCATAAAACTTCAAGTTTTCAAATGTTCACTACTGAGTACATCTGCATGTACGCTGGAAAATCGAGACGAAAAGCATTGTCTCCAATCCTCTCTAATATGGTGAAAGGACCATATCAGATTGTTCTTTATTTCTTTCCTTCCCCTTTCATTATTTCCTTGTTGGTGTAGAGCCACATCCTATCTCCAACCTGGAATTGGTGATCAACCCGGTGCTTGTCATGTTGATCCTTGTATTGAGCTTGACTTTTCTCCAACTGCTCTTGCACTGCCTAGTGAATCATCTGAATTCGTTGAATCAACATTCGTGCTTCGTCCCTATCATATTTCTCACTAGATCTCTCCCAAATATCATGTCTAAGGGATCCTTTGGCAAATATCCAAAGCATGTCTCGAACAGTGAGATCTGAGTGGATGAATGCACTGCTCTGGTGTATGCATGTCCATAATAGCCTCGGAGTAAATGTATTAGTGTGGGATTGACAACCTTTGTTTTCTCATCGGTCTGTGAATACTCCTCTTAAGCTTGGTGTCCGTCATTCTCCAAAAAATCATCCAAAACTCTTGAAGGTGTTGAGTCACAAAATGGGTATGTAGTTACTATTAATCTCATCATCCTTTTCCTTTATTCTTATATTTTCTATATCTTAATGCATTAAGATATTGAGGAATTATGGTAAGAAATGAAGGAATGGTTTGTAGTTACGATTTAGCTAATTTTTACCCTTCTTTATGCAGGAAAACAACAAAAGGGACAATTGATGTTCCCTAACGAAGGAACAGCAAAAACCAAGAAGCAAAGGAAGGAACGCAGCGGTTGCGGATAAGGCTAAAGGCGAATCAGGAGGATCAGTGCAAGAAAGGGATGTTTGAAGTTAGAAATCAGTTGCAAATCCCTCAGGATCGAAAGATCCTGAGGGATCGCATTTACCGTTTATCTTTTACCCTTTTCTAATTATAAAAGGAGACGATTGTAAGAAGAAAGAGAGGAATCTCTGTTATTATTGGAATTGTAATTTTAATTACAGACTCTCGTTGTTGAGAGAACACGGTTATATTGTAATGTTACTTACATTCGATGATTAATACATAATTGAAGTTGTTGTTCCCTCGCATCATTTGAAGTAGCTTAGCAGTGTTCGCTGGCGGCTAAGGGCTCAGCCTCTAGTGGATTTAACAGCTTTCTTGTGTTATATTCTGATTCTTCTAAAGTTTGGTTGGTTTGATAATTTCCTGTTTTTTTGAGTTTACTTTATCTGTTGTTTGTTACTTTATTGAACTGAAATAGTGTATGCTCTGTTTATAAGTTACAACGTTGTCAATTGATTCTAGTTATGTTTATTATTGAGAATATTATCTAGATATTGAATCGCATTGGTGTAATCAACTGTAAAGAGTTTGATTATTGCTATTGGACTCTCAGATTGATATCGTTGCTATTTGGATTGTTTACTAAAGATTGTGTTTGATTTGGATTAAATTAGTTAGGAAGAGATGAGTTATTGCTACTGTACTCTCAGCTGATGTCATTGCTAGTTGAATTGCTTGAGTGAGGATTGATTACAATTTCGGTAGAAGATCGAGTCTTGAAGTCTAGATGTTATATTTCCTTTGATGATTGCAATTGGAGTTTATTAGATGCGTCTATTTACTCTTGTATTTAAAGATCTATACTACAATTTAGGAAACATTACTCTCTGAATTAATAGCAGCCACATACTGTGTACACTCTTGAAATAAGAGGACTTGCCCGGGTTAATAATTAATGTGGGATAATTAGGAGTTTTAGAAGGCACCTTTTATCAGTCAACATTTTGGTGCAGTTGCCGGGGAGAGTGTAGCCATTTACAAAGAAGTGATGTATATCTGATAATTGTTGTTGAGGAAGAATTGGGTATTGAAAACGGAAGGTAAGAACCTACATAACAAGCAAGTAAAGTGCTTGCTCCTCCACCCGTTTTTCAGCACAATTACATAAAACTGAAGTAGGTATTTGATGCTTATCTGTTGAGAGAGAACTGGGCATTAAAAACAGAAGGTAAGAACTTGCATACGAAGCACATAAAATGCCTGCTCCCCCGCCTAATTTCCAGCAGAGTTGTTAGGAACTTAGGATAGAGATAAAAATTTGAATTGTTTGCATGAATGACTAGGAAGAAAAAACCCGAAAACAATCCAATTCCACTACCCAAGCCTGAAAAATCTAAGGGACTGGGGACCCTTGGACGATCAACCTTCATAGATGACATCTTAAAGAAAGTTGAATCTCAACCATCAATAGGTCCCCGAAATGTTGCTTCCAGACAACCTACTATCTCCCCTCAGGCCATAGGCTCACCATTTGTAGCCTACGCTGAGGTCCACAGCAAAATGGTGGGAACTAAGCAGAGTTTTCAAGAAATTGAAAATCCGCTCCCAATTTCCTCACAAGAAGGGAATTCTTGTAATATTTGTGGAGGGGAAACAGGGGAAACAGAGGAACCAAGATCCCCTCAGGTAGTAATCGAGCAAGGGACACCCAGTATCCCAGACCAAGGGAGTGTTATTAAGATCATTTCCAACCCTTCTAGACACCCTACGAATAACTCTCTAGCTCTAGAGATCCCAGAAGGGTACTGGCATATATTTGATCAAATGGCCAACAATCCACAAGCACCCCAGACCTCTACATTACAGTATCCCATCGTTGACACAGCTGTCAACGCACCCATGAAAGCTATCCCTCTACAAAATATTCCCACCTTTCATGGACTCACATCAAGGATCCAGATGCATTTCTATTTGAATTTGATGTATTATGTCGAGGTTATGATTACACCACTGACCCCCATAAACTAAAGTTGTTTCCCTCTACGCTGAAAGGAGCAACACTGTGTTGGTTTATGGGACTAGGTGGGGGAACCATAAATGATTGGGATCAAATGAAAACATCTTTCCTTAAAACATATTAGGACTATTGCAGATCTAGGGAACTGAAAGATGAAATATTCCAAATGGTAGCAAGACCTAGTGAAATGTTGGAAGAGTATGTGGAGTGTTTTCAATATAACCTCCAAAGGTCTCCCTAAGCAGATCTGCCTTTGCCTGATAATGTGCTAAAAATTACACTGATTAAAGGGATGAAAGACCAATGGATAGAGACATTAAATATTATGGGTAAAGATGATATATATCAAGAAGACTATGCTGATATTATTAAATTGTGTATCAGGTGCTTAAGAGGCAGTATGAGATTGAAACCAGCAGAACATGATGTGACCACTAGGGATAGCAAAATCTCTGGTAGAATCATCACTCGTGCAAAAATCGGAAACCTGCTGGAGGATTTCAAAACAGATATCTTGGGAAATTTGACGACGCAATTAGACATCATGCCAGCCAAGCAGAAGCAAGCTGAAGGAGAACAGAACCTAGTGATATTTTGCCCTAGACGCAGGAAGAAGCATAGTCATAAAGAATACCCACTGGATATGTTACAAACATGTGCCATATGTACTAAATTTCATGCCACAGAAAGTTGTCCATCACTCCCAGGGTTAAAAGCAGTCTTCAAGGAGGCAGAGGAAGAAACAGAACCAGTCTACCTGCTAAATCAGTGTCACCAATGGCAAGCACGAAAAACAGGTACGCCTACTGACCCATCTTCTTTCTTTCAGCCCTCACAATATAAATCTCAACAATACATAGGAGCTACGTGGCAAAACTAGCCACCTTTTCCTAATTGGTCACAGCAACCATTCTCTATGCCACCTTGGTGCAATCAATCAAATCAAAATAATAGTTGGCCAAATTCCGTTTACTTCCCACCATTTTGGCAGAACAATACATATCCATTTCAACGGCCACCCTCCACTTCACAAAACCAGAACTGGCAGTCAAGCTGGTAAAGACCTACAAACCAGCCAACAAGAACAATCCCCCTGTCTCAACCTACAGTACCAGCATCTTACACATTGCAGCAGAACCCTCAACCCAATCTATGGCCACAACGCCCAGCCCAGCCCAACCCAGATCCCAACAATAGACCCATCCAATCTGTACAAATTATTGAGGGACCGGAGCCAGAAACTGAGTTGAGGGAGTGTAATGAACTCAAATTAAGGTTTGGGCAGATAATTGAGTCAGAGGGGGATAAAAACATACAAGTAGAAGATTCATTACCTGTAGAAAAAACACCTCAAAGGGAGAATATGGTTAAACAGAAAAGCCACGATCAAACTATTACCTCTTCTCCACCATTCCCAAAGAGATTGCTTATACCCTGCCCAATAAAATATCCTGATTTCGATCTTCTGGGAGAATTAAAAAATCTTTGTGTAAAAATACCCCTCCTCCAGGCTATTCAGGACATTCCAATTTATGCAAAAACTATTAAGGAATTGTGTACTAAAAAGCCTAAGAGGAAAATAAAAACAACCCCAACTATCCACCTAGTCAGAACTTTGTCCGATTTATTATCAGGCAGAGAAACACCGGTGAAATATGAGGACCCAGGAAACCCTATAGTCACAGCACAAATAAATGGATGTTCCTTCCCTAATGCATTAGTTGATTTAGGAGCAGCCATTAATATTCTCACAACAACAACATGTCAAAAGCTTGGCATTACAACCCTGGATCCAAGCACAAACCCTACTAGAACTTGCTGACCGATCGGTTGTCAAACCATAAGGGACATTACAGGATGTAATAGTGTCTATAGATTCTTGGGAATATCTAGCAGATTTCTTGATTATTAATCCTAGAAACCGGCTAGATGGACATCCCCTAATTCTAGGAAGACCTTGGCTAGCAACCGCAAATGCTTACATAAGTTTTCAAACATGCAATATGATGATAGCAAGAGGAATTAATGTGAAAAATATAGCTTTATATCCTCCGACTCAACCAAGCCTAACAATAATAAAACTAGAAAAGAACATGTATCATATTTAACTGAAAAGATTCAATCACTTCTAATTGTAGAAAATGCTCTCAAATTTAAGGATCAAACATAAGATGACATCATTAACACTTACATTAACCAACCAAATGTCATATCTGATCTAAAATGTCACATGATCGAAGTAGCCCTGGATAATGAAATTGAAGAAGATCCCTTAAAAGATATTAATGACGAGTCAATACTAATAACTACTATTTATAACAGCAAAACCATTGAAATTGAACCAGGGAAAGTCCTAAACATCAACAAAAACCTGACTGATGACCAGGAGCAGAGGTTTTTTCAACTCGTTATAAAATATAAAGAGGCTTTTTCTTGGGATTACCCAGATATGAAAGGGATTGATCCCCAGTTATGCATGCACCACATCTATACAGAGAAAGATGCTAGGCCCATTCGACAACCTCAACGGAGGTTAAACTCTCAACTTAAAGATATTGTTAAAGATGAACTACAAAAACTGTTAGATGTAAATTTCATCTATCCTATATCTGATAGTAAATGGGTTTCCCCATTAGTTGTGGTGCCTAAAAAGAATGGAAAGTGGCGTATATGTGTCGATTATAGAGAGCTTAATAAAGCAACCCAAAAAGACCATTTTCTCCTCCTATTCATCGACCAAGTCTTGGACACATTGACAAGTAAAAAAAAATTCTCTTTCCTAGATGGCTTCAGTGGCTACAATCAAATCCAAATTGCCCCTGAAGACCAGGATAAGACTACCTTCACCTGCCCTTGGGGGACATTTGCTTGCAGGGTCTTACCTTTTGGACTGTGCAATGCACCTGCCACATTCTAAAGGGATATACTCAACATTTTTTCAGACTTGATAAACGAAGGGCTCAAGGTGTACATGGATGACTTTACACCCTATGGAGATGACTTCGAGCCGACATTACAAATGCTAGAGAAAGTTCTGCAAAGATGCATTGCTACTAGGCTATGTTTAAGCCATGAGAAATGCCACATGATGATGACTGAGGGCCTCATCCTGAGTCACTAGATCTCAGCAGCTGGAATTCAGGTAGATCCAGCAAAAATTTAGATAATTCTCTTAATACCTAACCCCTCCACACAAACTGAGGTACGTAGTTTCTTGGGATTTTCTGGATATTATAGAATATTTATAAAGAATTTCTCCCAAATTGTTGCACCATTATATGCATTAACAGGAAATATCTATTTCATATGGACTCACAAATGTGACATTTCTTTTGAAGATTTAAAACGGCTAGTATCAACTGCCCCAGTATTACGGGGCCCAAACTAGGATTTTCCATTTCAGATTTCATCTGATGCATCAAATATGACCATTGGAGTAGTTCTCGTCCAAGAGGAAGATAAGAAACCTTATGCGATATACTACATCAGCAAAAATATATCTCCTACTGAGTTGAATTACATTGGCACCGAAAAAGAATTTCTGGTTGTAATCTATGTTATTAATAAATTCAGACATTATATAACAAGATACCCTTTGGTTCTGTATACTAATCACTCAACTATTAAATATTTAGTTAATAAACCTGTTACGAATGGGAGAGTGACACGATGGTTGATCCTTTAGAAGGAATTCGACATAACAATCAAGGATCGACCAGGAAAGGAAAATCTGGTGGCAGACTTTCTCTCACGTATACCAAAGACAGACAACTCGGCAACAGTAGAAGACGAGTTCCCTTATGAGCACTTATTTGTTGTAAACGTGAAAACACCATGGTACGTGGATGTTGTGAACTACCTAGCAATGGGAAAACTACCCAAGCACCTGACACCCAGTGAAAAAAAACAAATAGTACAACGCAGCACTCGGTTCTCCTAGATCGGAGGATACCTTTTTCACACAGGAGCTGATATGCATATCCGAAGGTGTGTCAGGGAAGACGAAATCTTTGACATCCTAAAAGCTTGCCATGATGGACCTTGCAGTGGACATTTTACAAACCATAGGACTAGTCACAAAGTCTTACAAATGGGCTATTATTGGCCCACCATTTTAAGGACACCAAGAAGTTTGTCTAGGCATGCAATAGTTACCAAAGAATGGGCCACCCTGGACAGTCTGATGAAATTCCCCTGCATCCACAGTTAGTCATTGAACCTTTTGCATGATGGGTGTTAGATTTTATTGGCGTAATAAACCCATCATCTAATCAAAAGACATATATACTGATTACAACAGTATATGTGACGAAATGGGTGGAGGCAGAAACATTACCATGGGCAACAGAGGACTCAGTAATCCACTTTATTTTCCAAATCTTCGTGTGGTATGGCTTGCCTAGAGAAATAATTACGGATGGAGGACCACAATTTGTAGGCCATAAGATGGCTGCTACATTAAAAAATCATCATATCATGCACAGAATCACATCTCCATACCACCCATAGACAAACGGCTAGGTAGAAAGTACCAATAAAGTAATCGAGGCTATACTGACAAAAATAGTCGCATCACATAGACGTGACTAGGCTACTCGTTTGCTAGAATCCCTGTGGGCATATCATACGACATGGAGAAATACCACAGGATACTCCCCATACCAGTTAGTTTTTGGCAAAGAACCTATATTCCCAATAGAATTTGAAATTCAGACATTGAGGATAGCTCAAGAAGCAGGCTTGGACCTTAATGAAGCACAGATTAACAGACTACATAAAATTAATGAATTGGATGAAATACAGCTATCAGCTCTTCAGCATATTGCATTGATTCAACAACAAAGAGAAAAATGGCATGATGCCCTCATCAAGAAGAAGATATTCCATGAAGGTGATTGGGCACTTCTGTATGATTCTAGGTTCCGGGATTTCCCGGGCAAACTCCAGACCAGATGGTTAGGTCCCTACGAGATAAAGGAGGTGCACAATAATGGCACCCTTATATTAACCACCATCGATGGGTCTAGTTACTCTTTTAAATCAAATGGGCATAGAGTGTGCCTCTACCATAAACAGCTTACAAGGGAGTCCTTTTGCCAGCACATACACGAAGACCCCACAATAAAAATTCTTGCTAAGGAGGGAAACCCTCCCACAACACCAGTCCAGTAAAGAATTTATTCTTTTGAAGCCTATACATAAATTTATCTTTATGCTTTCTTTCTATTTGATTGGCTTTTCTTGGATAATAGATTGAATATTAGTTTTTTATTTGTTGTTCCCTACAAGGAACAACAATTTTTCGTGTGTATTTTGATTTGTTGTCCCTTATAGGGAACAGCTACTATTCCCTACTGGGAACAACAATTTTTGTGTATATTTCACTTTGTTGTTCCCTATAAAGAGAAACTGTTGTTCCCTACAGGGAACAATAGTTGTTCCCTCTAAGGAACAACAATTTCACCGTGCATTTTTTTCTTCTTGTCGTTCCCTCTAAGGAATAGTTGTTGTTCCCTTTAAGGAACAGATGTTGCTCCCTATAAGGGACAATCATTGTTCCCTCTAAGGAACAGCAATTTCGGTGTGCAGTTTTTTCTTCTTGATGTTCCCTCTAAGCAACAGATGTTGTTCCCTCTAAGGAATATTTGTTGTTCCCTCTAAGGGACAGCCGCTATTCCCGCTAAGGAACAGCAGTTTCAGCGTGTATTTTTTCTTGTTGTTCCCTACAAGGTGATGAGCCCCAAAATTGGTAACTTGTTGGGCTCATTTGGCCTAATTATCCTTGTTCAGTCCTTGTTCAAATCCATCATTTTCTATAGTTTATGCATTATTTTCAGTATGTTTATGTCATTGGTACGAATAAGGGAAGTCACTTTTCCTAGGTGGTTAACACTTGCTTATTTCAGGTTTTTTGACACATATTGGAGCAAAGTCAAAGCAATCATGAGCTATAAGGCAGCCAAGCCTAAGATGAGGATTCGAAGGGGGGTTGCCTATGTCATTAAATAACCCTTCCTCGGGATCTTCACCCCCAACTCCGAGCTCCAAAGACCACCAAACCAAATCTAGAAGGCAGCCAAGCAGCATTTAGAAGGGACTGTTTAACTCACAGTTTGACAGCCGAGTTCCACAAATTGAGGAGGCCAGCTAGGTCCCTCATGATGTATAAATATTGAGGCCTCAGCCTTCGTAAAAAGACTTTTGAAACTATTGTGTATTTTGCACCTCAGTGCTGCCAGTTCTATTTTGTTCTTTTGTAGCCATTTTTGGCATGACTCTTATGCTTATTTTTGGATAATGAAAAGCAGTTTGGTTTCCTATCAAATCTAAGTTTTTCATAGGAGCCATAGCTCTCAGGGTTGGGCCCAACCTGAGAGCCTAGGGCCTCCTTTCTGTATTGTTACTTTTCCTTTACGTATCACTGTTTTCCTTTATGCATTTGAACATATTTCTGTTATGTAGATTTCGTTATGTTGCTGGAATAGATCACTGTTTATGAATGACATTGTTTTAGGTGCTTTGGTAGGATAATAACAGCAAAACCTCCAAGAAAATGGACAACCAGACTCCTGGTTTCACCTCATCCTTATTGGATTTGGGGCTGGAATTGAGGAAACAGTGCTGCCTCACAAAAACACTAGTTTTCTTGGCGATGCAATCCTTAGTGTGCTTGTTCTTATTAGCAGAGATTAGTCATGGGTTTGGACATCTGAAATGTTTCTTTTCATAGATGGTGTACAAGGTTTTCTCCCCAAATAAAGTTGTTGTTCATTTATGTTGTTGATGGGTAGACTAGGCTAGTTCAGGATTTGATCATTTGCAAGCCTTTGTTGATTCGATCAAGGTACACCGTGCAGGGCATCTTCTCCATTCTTTCATCCACCCAAAGTATCATCTGAGCCACCTGTTTTGTCTCTTAGCTAAGTTTCTCATTTCCCATCTATCCTTTTTTTTCCACGTAACCTTACCTCCTTACTCATCATTGCCTTAGCCTTCTTCAAGCCAAGTCAGCCTTCTACACCTCTTCACCGCTGCATCCTCCAGTCCTTAGGCCATTTTTAGACCCCTATCCTACCTCTTGATCCATCCGTGCACCTTCCCTCACTCATCCATCTCCTAAAAACCAATTTCCAAACATCATGTAGAAATTCTGAAACATCCTGTAGAACCCCTGCAGACTTCCTGTAGAAGCTCACAAATGAAGTTTCCGGATAGCCAAACTTTGTGAAACTCTCCAGAAGAGTGTTAGGGACTCCTTAAACCATCTCTGAACCTTTCCAACCTTTTCCAAGCATTCCTCTTCCTTGATCCACCCCTGCACAGTAAAGCACAGTTCAAGCATATACATGAGAAAATCGACAGCTTAATCAAAAATACAAAAAATATGTTTTCTTAGGATAAAGGTAGCGTAAACACATGCATTTTTCCCTCATAGAAGTAATGGCATCTCTTTCAGTAGTTTGCACCCTCATCTTTGCATCAGTAGGACTAGCTGGTAGAATTAGGGTTCGCTAGGGTTTGCATTTTCCTTCAGTTTGTCAATCTCTTTTCGCAAGTAGATTAGCTTCCTTTGAGTTAGCTTTCATCCATCACTTAAAAGCTTCTTCTAAAAGCTCATAGAAGTTGGCTAAAGCCCCTAGCGGACTTGTGCCAGCTGACCAAGTGACAGTTGCGGCAAGACCTAGTACTTGTGCATACAACACCGTCACTTCCAAGTTTGTTACGAACTACCAGGTTGATAAAAGTAAAGAAGGGAGTCCCAGGAGTTGCAGCATTATTGCTGCAATACTGGAGCCCACCACAAGGAACAGTTGTTTTTCCCTACAGGGAATAGCAATTTTTGTGTATAGATTGTTTTATGTTCCCTACAGGGAACGGTTGTTGTTCCCTATAAGGAACAGCAATTTTTGCATGCATTTTCTTTGTTGTTCCCTGTAGGGAACAGTTACTGTTCCCTACAAGGAACATCAATTTTTTAGCGTAGATTTCCCTTGATGTTCCTTACAGCGAACAACAATTTTCGTGTGCATTACCTTTGTTGTTCCTTACAGGGAACAGTTGTTGTTCCCTATAAGGAACAACACTTTTGCATATATATCTTTTTGATGTTCCCTACAGGGAAAAGCACCGTCTTCATGTATTTTTCATCTGTTGTTCCTTACAGGGAACAGCTATTGTTCCTTACACGAAACAGTTGTTGTTCCCTACAGGGAACAGCACTGTCTATGTGTATTTTTCATTTGTTGTTCCTTACAAGGAATAGTTGTTGTTCCCTCTAAGGAACAACATCTTTTTTTATGTTTTTCCTTGTTGTTCCCTATAAGGAACAACACCTTTTTGTGTGAAGTTTTCTTTTTTGTCTCATAGCACTTTGTGAGTATGTTTTTCGAGAACACCCTTTCTTCCCTTTGCATGACCATCCTTGTTCACTCTTTATAATCCTCTTAATGGCATGAAACATACAATACATATTTAATGACAACAAATATGGAGTCTAGTGGAACAGGCAAATATCTTGAATACTATCATCTTTAATAAGATTGCTTTAAGATGATCAAAAAAGGAAAGGACGCAGTTATCTATATCACTTCATTGTTCTCACTTCCACTATAAGTCAAACTGATTGATTATCTATACCATGCTAGTCACCCTTTCCTGTATAACTCTCTCTGTGTATTATCAATAAGATTATGGGTATATTTTTTATATTGATATGTAAAACTTCTTCTGTCATCGCTACTCTTAAGGAGTGATGAGCCACCCTCTATGTATAAAATGGGGACTAAATATATGTATATTCACTAACAAGTTTTATGATGTTTTTCCATAGATGGAGGATAGAGGGTCTCATCATGAGCCAGCCTACCATGATCATAAGGAAGCAGCAAAGTGGCATTCCCACTATGGCCACCAAACCATGGATATGATCCAATGGATGCATAAACAAACAAAGTCCCTGGAAATAGGAGGTCTCATCACGAGCCAGCCTAACCACTTTCACTACTTCCCAGTGAATGGCAATGTGTTCACTTGGTTACCAAGCTAGCACATTGGTCTCTATTATGGACTTCATAAGACACTTCCCTAAATTATACATAGAGGACCATGGTTCCAAGGGTTAGAAAGCAACTATGTCGAGGCTATGAATTCCTGCAGGCAACAGAAGCTCTGCTGATGGTATTGAAGCTTTATTTTGCATCAATAATTATTATAATACCCTATTCTTATGATTATATTTTTCTATGAAGAGACTATGTCTCTAAAGTCCCTTGAACCTTTATGCATGAGTAATTTTGTACAAAATCAATCACAACAGTTTTATGTGGAATAAGGCAGTAAAGTATTATTTCTAGCACATATTGTCCCTCTTTCCTTATCATATCACATCACGGTAGCATATCACTTATTGATAATTCTTTGGTACAAGCCTTGATTTCACCACTCCAATATCCGTTATGATCCTTGCATTAATAAGTGTACCTTGCCAATACATCACCCTTGTACTTCGCCGCCAGCACTTTACCCTTTCATTCATTCGATCGTAGGTGACCTATCATTTCGAAGGGGGCGGGGACCTCCATCATACTTATGCATGTGCTATCAATTTTTCATTGGGTTTTACAGAATGATACGACATTCTATGATCAAAAAGCATGTGGTAGGATGGCAGCCCTCAATAATGGTATTTATGATTATAAAGTATCATTTGATATAGCCATTACAACAATTTGTTGTTCCATCACTCAGCTCTGTTTCTTGTTGTGCTATCTCTCTTACACTAACCGTTTGTAGAATTCAGGCAGTATGGGAAGAAGAAAAATGCAGAGAGAACCACTAATACTGGTTGTTTCTGATGCAGCCAGAGAAATTTTATCTCGAGCTGGGTGGATAGCATACTTTACACGATTTCAGCCACCCAACAAGGAAATTGCCATTGAATTCCTACGAAATCTATAGAATGGACAGTCCATGGTAAGGGGCAGGCAAATCACAGTATCAGATGCTATGATAGCAGAAGTATTTGGGTTGTCGGTCGAAGGACCTGTATGGGATAACAAATGATTGAAGTTGCATGATGTTATTGAAACCTTTAAGGACAAAGGACAGGAGCTTATCGAAAAAGGCAAAGGAATTCAGCCATCTTTTCTTGGAGAACCATGGAGAGAATTAGCAAGAATCGTCCAGAATTACATCACATGCAACGAGCACAAAAACATGGCAAGGTTGCGTCAACTCAAACTCTTAGCAGTTCTGAAACAAAAGTGTTCTGTAAATTTACCTGCATTCTTGAATTTTTTACTGCATGACACGGCTAAGAGGCTAAGATGGTCCCAACACATAGAAACCGTAGTAAGCCACCACTGATTGATCAAGCTAATAGTTAGCTACAACCTCGCCCAACAACAATCAAGCTGGGAGGAACTAATATTTGCTCTCGAAGGAGGTTTAGCTCTACCTACGCCTAACCCTGTTCCGAAAAGGAAGAGGACTACCCTTGTGAGGAACATACCCCAAAAGTGCAGAAAATCCACAAGGCTGAGGACAAAATTAGGATCGGCCAAAAATCCCCAAGGTAGTATCAGTCAACCTATAGAAATATCCAGCCCAGGGAGTGAACAACACTTGCAGCTAGAGTTAGAAGGCCAAGATAACCCTGAATCAGACCACGAGGAAGAAACAGGGCATTTTGGAGATGAGCAAAGAAATGAATTGGGACTTACCTTGACACCAAGCATGAGTCCCCAAGGTGATTTATTACACGATATCGAATTGGCCCAGATCCTGGCCAATATGAATGATTTCATACAGCCTGAAAGCCCACTCAATTTTAATTTGGGAGCAACCCAATCTCTAGAGAACTCTGGCCACAAGAGAATTATATTAGAAGATGTAAGCTGCGAAGCAGAGACAGATGTAGAGGCCATTCAAGAAGAGATGAACCAACCTGGTGACACGCCTCAAGGAGAAACCAGCCAGGTAGGCCTAAACACGGAAAACATAAGCCAAAAAGGAGTGGAAATAAATCAAGAAAATGATTACCAATCTGGAGACACGATCCTGTTAGAACAGAGCTAGGATAAGAAATCGGGCTCGTTAGAAGTAGAAACTATTAACAGAATAGTTGCTCCTCCGAAAAAGTATAGAGCCAAATTGAAAAAGTTTAGGAAAGAACAACGGAAGCTTCGAAAAACTGTAAAAAGGCTCAGAAGGAAAATAAAGGAGATCACAGCGGGAAAGGTCCCAGACAAAACCCCAGAGACAGTAAACGTGGCAGTTTAGACTGAATTGTATGAAGGTAAGGCTACAGCGACTCAAACTGAGCCCATACCCACTCAACCTATTATCACTCTGAAGGAACAGCATGCAATTCTAGTAGACATAGCTACTTAGATGGAGGTACCCTCCTACAGCATGGCTACCTAGACAGAGGTTTGGACCTCCCTTAATAAAGAAACACAGAAAGTAGGCATCCCTTCTCATAGCAGAAGTACTCAAACAACTATTCAAGCCAAAGATGTCATCACATGCAATGACCCCATTTTATTGAATCTTCAAGAAGAATTAGCACAGGCTCGACTCGCCTTAGAACGGTTTGAACAAGAAACTGTTTCCCAGCAAAAATACCAAGAATTGCAGAGGCAGCTTCGAGACATGAATACAGCAGAGAGTGAGACCTTTGACAGATACCGAAAAGCAAAAGAGAAAATTGAGAAAATCAAGCTCAGATTAGAAAGGGTCATAAATCAAACAAACATTATCCACTCATTATATACAGATGTCTTGGCATGTAGATCCCTGCCAATAATTATGCCTTATTTTTGTTAGAATGATACTTGTTGTTGAAAATTAAAGCCGTGAGAGCTAGAAAACCAATCGAATTAAAAAAAAATTGAGGATTTTATAAATTGTTGCAAACAGCATGGGGTAAAGTTCAAAGGTTGCTTTGTGAATTTTACCTACGCAATTTTGTATTAGAGGAAGAGGTGGAAAAGAACCCCAACCCTTTTGTGGGAGATGTTCAATTCCAAGCCTTTATCTCATTTGTAGTCAATCAACTAAAATGGTTCAAGTCTCATAATGTGTTCCAAAGACAAGAGCATGGACTGGACCTTTGGGTAAGAAGTGAACCCAAGAACCCTTTGCAAATGCTTGTCAATCACAAGAGTCTGATGACAAGGGAAGGGATGATTAAAATTTTAGGGCCTATTCAGAAAGAGATTGTACAAAAGGGAGTAGAATACTTCCTATCCATTTAGGAAATCTCTTTGGCTGCAGCCAAGCTCAGGTGGACAATCTCCACTAGTAGTGTACAGGATGGCGAGCAATTTAATTACAGAACTTTTAAACTAGATGCAGACCATTTTGTCACATATAGAAATCTCATTTTGAGAGGTCTTTATTGGTTAGGATGTCGGTTCCTTAGCCCCATCATTTGGTATCTTACTGAAGGTTATCGAGCTATATACGAATTGCCTGAAGGACAAACAGGGCCCATCTTTGAGCTCTTGGCCTAGAATCATGGTTTTAGACCACTTTACAACATTCCTTCTCCAGCCTACTCTTTAATTGCTCTGCATACGAATTACTTTCTTTTCATGAGGCCATGAAACAGGGTAAGCAGGGGAGTATGTTGAGTCACGAAATGGGTATGTAGTAACTATTAATCTCATCATCCTTTTCCTTTATTCTTATCTTTTCTATATCTTAATGCATTAATATATTGAGGAATTATGGTAAGAAATGAAGGAATGATTTGCAGTTACAATTTAGCTATTTTTCCCATTCTTTATGCAGGAAAACAACAAAAGGGACAATTGTTGTTCCCTAATGAAGGAACGGCAAAATCCAACAAGCAAAGGAAGGAACGTGGTGGTTATGGATAAGGCTAAAGGTGAATCAGGAGGATCAGCGCGAGAAAGGAAAGGATGTCTGAAGTTAGAAATCAGTTGTGAATTCCTCGGGATCGAGAGATCCTTAAGGATCGCATTTACCATTTATCTTTTACCCTTTCTGATTATAAAAGGAGACAATTGTAAGAAGAAATAAAGGAATCTCTATTATTATTGGAATTGTAATTTTAATTACAGACTCTCATTATTGAGAGAACAAGGTTATATTGTAATGTTACTTACATTCGATGATTAATACATAATTGAAGTTGTTGTTCCCTCGCATCATCTGAAGTAGCTTAGCAGTGTTCCTTGGCGGCTAAAGGCCCGACCTCTGGTGGATTTAACTACTTTCTTGTGTTATATTCTGATTCTTCTAAAGTTTGGTTGGTTTGATAATTTCCTGTTTTTGTGAGTTTACTTTATCTGTTGTTCGTTACTTTCTTGAACTGAAATAGTGTATGCTCTGTTTATAAGTTACAGCACTGTCAATTGATTCCAATTATGTTTATTACCGAGAATATTTTCTAGAGATTAAATCGCATTGATGTAATCAGCTGTAAAGAGTTTGATTATTGCTATTGGACTCTCAGATTGATATCGTTTCTATTTGGATTTTTTACTAAAGAATGTGTTTGATTTGGATTAAATCAGTTAGGAAGAGATGAGTTATTGCTATTGTACTCTCAGTTGATGCCATTTCTAGTTAAATTTCTTGAGTGAGGATTGATTACAATTTCAGTAGAAGATCGAGTCTTGAAGCCTAATTGTTATATTTCCTTTGATGATTTCAATTGGAGTTTATTAGATGCATCCATTTACTCTTGTATTTAAAGATCTATACTGCAATTTAGGAAACATTACTCTCTGAATTAATAGCAGCCACATACTATGTACACTCTTGAAATAAGAGGACTTGCCTAGGTTGATAATTAATGTGGGATAATTAGGAGTTTTAAAAGGCACATTTTATCAGGCAACAGAAGGAAACAAGAGTGATCAGGCACAATGGATGTCGGCAACCCAAAGTGGACCCATACAAATTGGAAGAATAGATGAGTAATCTGCTCTGCAATGATTTTCTTTTTACAAGGCATTAAGACACACATTTTTCTAAATCAATCCACAACGGCATACAAATAGTTATGAACTCTCCTAGACAAAGGAAAACTACCAACAATATCAATTGACACACTTTCTCATGGACAACTCGGAATAGGGAGTGGTGTGTAGAGCCCTAATTTTCTATTAGTGGGCTTGCAAACTAAACACAACACACACCCCTTTACATATCGAGTCACAATTCTTTTCATGTGAGGTAAAAAACAAACCTCTGCAAATGACACAAAGTTTTCCCTACACCAAAATGACCTGACACAAGAGAGGTGTGTGCCTCTTTGATTACATGTATTCTTTCATTGGTGGGGATACAAAGTTTGCCAAGATGGTACAACAATTTTCCCTACAAATGCTAATTGTCTACCTGCGATCCATGAGTCAATTGTGCATAAATATTCTTAAAATATTCAACTTCAACATATTGTTCAACATAACTTTCAAAAGATAAAGAAGTATTTTGCAAAACTATAGATGCAGAAATAAGAGGGAGAGAAATCATATATGCCACTTTGTTGTTGGTGCCCTTCTTGTATTTTATTACCAAGTGAAACTGTTGGAGGAATCCCATCCATCTGAAATGATGTGCTTGTTGAAGCTTGATTTCCAACTAGAGGTACTTCAAGGGCTAGTGATCTATGTGAGTGATGGTCTCCTTGCCAATAAAATAGTGTTTCCACTTCTTCACACTTTGAACTAAGGCATATAGCTCCTTTTCATATGTGAGATAGTTCACAATAGCTTGGGAGAATGTATATGAAAGGTAACATACAGGTTTCCTCTGTTGCATCAACATTCCTCCCATGGCGTACCCACTAGCATATGTCTCAATCTCAAAAGGTTTTTGGAGGTTAGGTAAGGCCAAAATTGGTGTGGTATTGATCTTCTCTTTCAGTGTATCAAAGGTTTTATGTTTCTTTCCTTCCCACTAAAAGGTTTGCTTCACACATGTCAATGCATGCAAGGGAGATGCAATGGCAGAGAAGTTGGCACTGAACCTTCTCCAGTATTGTACTGCACCCAAAAAGTGATGAACCTTTGTAACATTGGTGGGCTTAGGCCACTTCACAATCACATAAACTCTAGAATGATCTATTTTTAATTTTCCACCTCCAACAATGTGACCCAAGTAAACCAAAGAGGTCTTACCAAATTCACACTTAGACATTTTAGCATACAAATTTTCTTTTTGAAAAACATCAAGCACCTTTTTAACATGACTCACGTGATCTTCCCATGTCGTACTGAAAAAATGAATGTCATCAAGATATACAAGTACAAAATCATCAAGAAAAGGCTTGAAAATATAATTCAGCACCCTCATGAATGTGGTCGGAGCATTGCATAGTCTGAATGGCATCACTAGCAATTCAAACAACCCTTGTTTTGTCTTGAATGAAATCTTCCATACATCATGTTCTGCAATCTTGACCTAATGATAGCCACTATGCAAGTCCAGTTTTGTGAAATAAACAACATCTTTCAATTGATCTAATAAGTCATCAATGCGAGGGACAGGGTATCGATTCTTCACCATTAATTTGTTGAGTGCCATGTAGTCCACACACATCCTCCATGTGTCATCCTTTTTTGGCACCAACACAATGGGTGAACCGCATGGAGAAGAACTTGGCCCTATGACTCCTTGGTTCAGCAATTCCTTCACATGTTTCTTTATCTCCTCCATCTCAATGGCTAACAACCTGTACATACCAATATTTGGTAAAGGAGAATATTATTGCAAGTGAATTTCATGTTGGATATCATGCTTTGGAGGAAACCCTATTGGTTCCTAAAAAATCCCATTATAGTTAGAAACAATTTCATACAATTCTTTTTTATGAGTGGGATCACAACCTTGGAAAGCTTCAGATGTCTCCGCATCTTTTTCTCTCACAACCATGAGCATGCACCCTTTGCTGGAATTGATCAATCTCTTCATTTGACCTGCACTTACAAGACTAGGACTGATCTTGGTACGATGAGCTCTAACAATGTATTCTACCTCATCTTTCATGAGATGATACTTGTTTTCATGGCGAAATAAATAAATAAAATCTTGTCATACAAATATAGACTCCCCAATACAATGCTACAGTTATCCAAAGGTACAACATCAAGGTCAACCTCATCTACTAGTATGGATGCAATCACAAATCTAGCCTTACATTATTTGGTTACATGTAATTTGGCTTTGTCACACACCCAACCAAGAAGGTAGGGTTTCGGATGAGTCTTGGTCTTTAACGCTAATTTCTTAACCAAGTATTTTAAAATCAAATTTGCTTGTGAGCCCAGATCAAACAAGGTTTTCACTTTAGTATGTTTCATCACAATGTGGAACAATTGAGTCCTCTTTCGTTCATTAACAAGAGACTCATTTGAAGAACTTGTACTTGCATGCAATTTAGAATTTTAATTAGCATGAAGAGAAAGGGTACCTTGTATGCCCACTGTTGTGATCTGTGTCTTGTCACGGGAGTCGGATCCAAGGTCCTATTGCATGGTCATTGTCGTATTTTGCTTTCTCTTTCCACAAAATCTCTTTAGCTTCAACTCTGGATGAAACCTCCAACATTGTTCATCATCATGGCCTTCCTTCTTGCAATGTGTGCAAGATGGCTTTTCTCCTTCTTCCTTCTTGGTTGCAGCTTCCTTCTTGTCCTTTCCCTTGCCTTTTCCCTTAAACTTTCCATTATGAGGTTTGAAAGATGATTGCTTGGGTTGATCTTCTTTGTCATTCTTACCCCTTCTTTCAAGATGAATGCCCTTCACATTGGCCGCATCAATAGTAGTAGGCTCAAATAATAACAAAGAATTATTGATGTAACTATGTAAAGCATCAATATACTTAGTTACAATTTTTGGTGAACCAAATGAAATGTCCAAATTTAAATCTTTTTTTTAAACTCTTTTATGAAGCTTTGTACATTTTGACCCTTTCTTTGTCTCAATATTGTCATTCCATTAAATCATTTTGTCGATAACCCAAAGGATAAAATTTATCTTCTAATGCAGAAACAAAATTGGACCAAGAAGAAAGGATATTATCCAAGTTTTTGCTACCTTTCTACAACTTGCTCTCCCACCAAACGAGAGCGGTGCCACTCAGTCGAAGAGATGCTAATTGGATCTTGGCCTCATCTTCCTCGATCTGCTGAATCTGGAAATAAACCTCTATCTATCTAATCCAGTTGTTTAATTTCTTTGCATTACATTCTCCATTATATGTGGGAAAATCAAACTTTACATCTAGCATAAAAAATGGTCTTTTAGATGCATTCCTATGATGTATGTTATAATGATGAGAAGAGGAAGAAGAAGAATTTTCATTGGTGGATGGAGAGGGATGGGTATCTTCTCCTCCACCTCCATGGTTTACTAAGGCATTATCATTAGGCTCTTTCTTCTCACACTTGATTGTCTTCTCATATTTTGCAAACAACTTGTCAAATTTCTCTACCATGGTGAAGAAGATCCTGCAATAATTCTACTCTTCCTCCATTCAAACTTCCTCGTCTTCCATGTTCTATCCTCGTGTTGCACGCCCCATTTCGGAATCAAAGGATTTGAGTTTTCCTTCACCTCTTTGAAGCCTTTTAAGTCAAATTGAGCCTTTCTTGCTACACTTCTCAATAGTATTCTTTGTAGTCTTACATGCTTCTCTCCTAGGGGATTCTACATGTGGATGCATCATGTCCATCTCTACCATGGTGAATGCATGGAGATCAAATCTTTCTCCTTGATGGTGTTTACCCCCCTTGCCTCTGAAATTTTTCTTTCCATGTCTTCTTCTACTACCTCTTCTTTTAGAAGAATCATGTGATTGATTCTTCTCTTTCTTAGTAAGGCACACTTCTTATTCAGGGGACTAAGATGCTATCTTCCTCTTCCCAAAATCCTTCCTTAGTTCTACAAACATCTCCACAAAAGAGTCAAAAGTAATGGCCCTGTGTTTTGCATTAACTTGTATGGATTCAAGATGGTGAGATTATGTGGGATAGAGGACCTTAAGAAATATTGTGATAGGAATGTTTATCTGAACTCCAATGACAATTACATCATGCATGATGGCTCTAATTTTTTAGACTAGTGCCTATGGTTCATCATATTTCAACTCACGGTTGAAGAGTTTGACCATTAATTGAACCACTTCCAATTCTAACTGTGTTTCATAAAACTCTTTCCGTTTTTTCAATGCACAACAAGAACTTATAACTGAAACTATATGATGACTCACTTCTTCACTTATAGAAGCAGCAATTAGGGCATCAGATTTGTTTTCCTTATTCTCCCAAATGGCTAAGTATTTCTCTATGCGGACTCAGAAGATGCATTGTCATCCTCTCCTTCACATACACATTTCCATAAGTCATTAAAATTAAAGGTATTCTTTATATTTCTTGACCATTCTTTGTAGGTTTATTTTCCAGTCAGTACTACTCCAACTATGGAGATGAGAGAATGTATCTTCAACAATAACTTTTTGAGCTACAGCCTAGATGGACAATATTTGTAATATAGTAATAATCTCTAGTGGAAATAATATCTCTACTGCCTTACATAACTGAGTAGCCAAATTAAAATTGTATTTAGCGGCATAAGGCATCAAACAGAATATGCTATGGCTTTAAATTCAAGGCTATAAAGATGAGTTCTTCCATGATAGATGTCATATAGGAACATATTATAAACTCCTAAAAAAGAAGCAAAAATAAACCAATTTATCCCAAAAAAACACCATGATTTCTCCCCCATATGACTTCCTCCCTCTCCTTCGTACTACTGACAAACATAAATAACTAAATAAAAATTGGAATTATATTGTGTGAGTGTGTTTCCGTAACTCAAATTGCCACCCTTAGAGGCCCTCTATCCATATACTCAATTGTGTTGGCTGCAATAACGGTGCAAATCCCACATGGAAGCTTTAGTACCTTCGAAGGGTGACACTTGGATCCCCATAAGCGACATCATCTAAAAATGAGAAACCAAAGTTCCAAGTGTTTTACACAGTCCCGCAGTGGATATATAGACCGTGGTGGAGTGGTACTATATATCAAAAGACGTAAAAACACATGTTTTGCAAGAGTTTATGGAGGGGTGATAGGATGGTCGACATTGTATGCTTTGATAATGTGTTAAGTTTGGTCTGCGGGTTAATTATGCAAGGAGGCACTAGGTCTGCATCCCAATTCTAGATGGAAGCACCAAGTAGGCAACTCAATTATGTTTGTTGTACCCGATCTCAACTAATTACAGTAAAGGGTTTGGCTTTGCATGCAAAAAGCTTATTTGAAAATGTTAAAGCCACAAGGGAGAGAAACGACAGATGGCAGCATGAGACCAAGTTGTCCTAGAATATTTGTGAACTTGACTTTGGTGAAGTAGATGGTAATGCCAAGGAGAGAGGTATGATGAGCACAGTCTTAGAAAATACCAGGAAACTTCTAAGCAAATGAGAAGAAACCAACAAGCTCTTATTGGGAAGAGAGACCAAGAAACATTTTTGAGATTTGAAGTAGAGGATCAGCGAAATTAATGGGAAAATGGACAGTCTCTTGACAGGCATAGGAGTGACAATAAACGGAAATGTTTAAAATTAGCTCTAATACCATGTTAGGTCAGGTGAAATAACTCCTAAACTTGGTTATCATTACATTAATGAGAATAGAGTTATAAAACATAAAAGAGTGACATTTGGGATTCAACTTCTAAGGTCATTTCTTATTCTAATTGCTTATATTCTCCTTTATTTACATATTTACAATTTCTTCACCCAATACCCAAGGATCAGGTGTCTAACGATTTCAAGTTGATTTTTTTATGTTATTTGTATTCTCTCGGGATAAATCTATTTATTTTATTATTGTAATTTACTTTATTAATAGTGGCTAAAGCTTTAAAAGAATTTTCCTTTGGTATATTGTGTAATTATTATATGGGTATATTTGTAACATGTCCATGAAGGCTGCTTATGAGGGGTAGCTCATTTGGTAAGCTTATTATGTGAGTGATGAAGTTCCAATGTTCAATTCCCCTCACTGTCAAGCTTGTTTATTGTCCTAGGGACGAGGTGGTTACACCTAGGGGTTATTAGTTGTCGAGGTCATTACATCTAGGGGTTACTAGTTGTCGATTCCTATAGTATTAAAAGAAAAAAGGTCCATAAAATTTTGAAATGTTTCTTCTAGAGTAATTACTAAACAACCAATGATTGTTATGGAGTAATTTTGTGTGTGGTTTTTATTGAGTTTTTAAATATTAAGAGGAAACGAGAGAATATTAAATTATATATAGTGTAATTTTGTAAAATAATAAATTAATATTTTTGGTAAAAGTTGAAATTGAATTAAAGACTACATTTATTTATTGTTGGGTGAGGAGCCTCATTATCTTCCTAATTATTCAAAGGTTTTTTGTTTCATCCGTGTTGGATCCCTATTCCTAATTAGGTGGAAACACCACCCGTTTAATCGCCATCAGGGGGGTCTAAGGAGGGGGTGACGGTGACTTTTATGAGCCCCCCGGGGCAGGGATTCAGGGGCAGCGTTACCAAAGCTAAAAATAAATGAAAAAATACCATGTAAAATATTATAATTTTGTAGTCAATCTAGTTCGTTCATTACGCAAATGATCTAAGGGTAGAAGTTATGTTAATTTAGGGTTTTTTTCCCTAGAAGGCAACCCTCAATTTAAATGAGGGAATTGTATTGTGATTGTGTGTGATTATTCTGAGCGAGAAAGAGAAAGGAGACTGTGTGAGAGCGAAGAGGAAATTACAGCGGATTTGTTGTAGGTTGTATCTCTTCATTTTTCTAGATAATATAAAAGGAATGGCTCGTTGTTTCTCTGTGGACGTAGCCCAAATAGGGTGAACCACGTATATTTGTGTCTCTCATGTTTTATGTGTTTATGTATTTGTATTTCCGCAATATTTTATGTATTCCATTGCTCTGTTAAATAATTTCTAACATTTATAATTAAAATTAGCACAATTATGTCACGGGGGAGCTCAACTGGTGATTGAAGTAATCTAAAATATGTGTAAACTGAGAAATCCAAGGTTCAAATCTCCTTGTTTTCGACTTAGTTTACAGAGAGGAGGACAAATCATAGACCGCTAAAAATTTACTAGTAATTATGTGTCAAACATGTTGCTAGATTCCTTTAGAATACAAAAAGAATATATATATAAAAAAAGCACAACTAAATATATTAGATGATTTGAAATTAAATTAAAAATTACATTTATTATAATTAAAATTAACAAAATTATATTTATATTAAATGTGATTAATATATATCAATATTGACTATAAGTTTTTTGATATTATTCAATAAAACGTTTATAATCATTTTTAATTTAAATATCTCATAATTGAAAATTAAATAATTAAATTTAATATTAATTTTAATAAATAAAAAACTGTATTATATTATTTGCAATATATTAAATTTAAAACAATTATTAAAGATGTATAGTTAATTTTATACCTATAAAAAAAAAACGATTCCTTCCCCGCATTTTTTATAAGCCAAAGTTATTTTATATTGAATATCATGACCATGGCCTCTCTTTCCATTCCGAGAAGACTGGTTGCTCCTCGTCTCTAGTTATCACATCCAATCAATTGGGTGTTAAATCGATTCCGCGTTCAAATGATTGTTAAGTCAATTGTGAGTTGGAGCAAGAATCCATCCTTTGCTTTACGTTATTATTTTCTATGTTATCTTTAAAAAAAAAGAAAAATCTACTATTTGATTTAGGTTATATTCTCTTTAATAAAGTTCTTATATGTAAATTTCACTGGTTTTGTGAATATCTAAATATGTCCATGCATTTATGAAATATTGAAAATAAATGTTTAAATAAAATTCATATGGCATAAGAAAGGTTGAAAGTCGTTATTATTATCTTAAATTAAATTAAAATAATAATAATAGAAAAAAAAAAAAATATATATATATATATATATATATATATATATATATAGAAATTAATATTTTTAAAATAATTTAGAAGCTAAAAATTTTAGTTCTTGTTTTTAGATGGGGTGTTTATCGAAACAAGAGAGGGGTTGTCATCATCCCATTTGACGAAAGGACTGGAGATGTGGCAGCATACTTTCGTGATAAATTTAATACCACTACTCCTAACGCATGTCGACTGTTATTTAGGCTAGTCTGCATTCAAGTCAAACTTGGTTCTTATGCAAAGTGATTGTAGTTTCATTTTCGCTCATGGGGTTTCCAACAAAGGAAGAATTTAACTATCGCTCCATTCATCCATGTTCATTATGTGTCTTACTCTACAGCGTCTGGTAATCAATGCAACCAGTGTACTCCACCAGCAGGGATATGTAGTGGCTTAGTGCGTTGTCTTCCATTGCCTAGTCCCTCTATGCTCTCATTGGGAAAAAGTCAACCTTCCCAGGTGGAAAATTTACAATTCTGGGAAGTTACTTCATCCTCTACTCAATGGTTATGCAATGCAACTAGTAACCTCCATTTCCTCAGTTATTTTCATTCATTTTTGAATTCCCCTTCCTTCTACAAGTTGGAAAGAATTCCATTTTCTCTGGTGCTTGGGCTTCTTCATCTCTGCAATGTTTATTCATGCACCTGATAGCTAAATTTAGGTGTAGACTGGTTGGTTTTCTCCTAGAGCTTTGATGTCCTCTGGGATTTCACCCCCTCCTCCACCCTCTAGTCTCACATCGGCCCTCTTGTGATTCCCTCTCAATCATCTTCTACTTGTTTCTATGATCCACCTACTTTATATCCCTAGGACCTTTGACATTGGTTCTCAACCTTGGTCATTATTTCCTTTTATTTTGGTTGTTCATCTCTTGTAGTCTCCCTCTCCTATTTGGTGGTTGTGGCTAATAACATCATTTATACGTATTTATTTTCGTGTTGACACTCTCCTATGTGTTCCTGTGATGTGGTGCTCTCCTTGGATTTTATTTGGCATACTTATTGTCTCGTACCCCTCCCCCATGCCTCGTTAGCACGCTCATGTCCATAATGGAGCATTATATTATTAGGAGCGAGCCCACAGGGGCAACACATGGATGCATCACCATCTGGAGGAAGTTGCTTCCTACTTTGGTGACCTCATGTTGAGCCCCATCTAGGAAGAGCTAACCGTGTTGAGGGAGAAGGCTCCTCACATAGACCTCAACTCATGGACACACAGGTTCTTGTTGAATTGGAAGATTGGGTTCCAGACGATAGGCACACTTGCAGCTATTTTAATTAGTATATGCAGATAGTTGATCTTTATTGGCACATGAAGTTCCTCCTTAGCAAAATACTACTCGATTAGCACGAGCATCACACAAATATCCTCTATTCCCTTGAGCATCTGCATTGTTGAAAGAAGGACCTAGACCGATGGATGGAGCAGATAGAGTAGCATATCTGCATACCACCCTCTATGGGAGGCAATGCCAATGACTACAAAGGCCCCATCCAAATTACTTCCATGGACTCAAATCATTATGTTTAAGTTCATGTCATGACCTGTTATATTGGTTTGTTGTTCCTAATGGCTATTTCCACTTCTGATCAAGCCAACTATTTGGTTTCTATATGTTATATTTTTCTTCTCCTAATACTTAGATACCTTCTTAATGCCTATTTCCACTTTCTGTCAGGCAAACTATTTGTTTTCTATATGTTATATTTTTCTTTTCCTGTTACTTAGATACCTCGTACTCTCTACTTAAAATATAGTTGAATTTGGTCAAATTTCCCTAAAAAATTATTAACTTAAAACTTTTTAATATTATTTTATAATTTCCAACTTAAAAAAAAAATACAATTTTACCAACCAAAAATAATATATATTATAAACATTTTTTAGAAATTAATATATATATATATAAACAATCACTTCGATATTATATTAAAGTTTTCCATCCAATTAAAGTTATTTGTGTTTTGGGTTTCTTTGTCGTGACCTAGAGATTAAATTGAAAATAAATAAATTATTTAGATTTATAAAATAAATAATATTATTTAAATTTTAATATTGAAAAAAAAAATTTATTCATTAAAATAGAAAACAGTTATACATCTAAATTTTAATTTATCAATTTTATCATATATCAGATTATTTAAAAATAAATAAATCAATTAAATTAATTGTTTATATGTGCAGTTCAAAAGTGATTAAAACTGTTATAAAGGCACTTGCGATTGAAGAATAATCACACATATTACAGTGGGGGATAACTCTGTGCACGGTGCCATTTACCCATCCGAGTTTCTTTTCAGTTTTAGTGTTATTTGCAACGATGAGTGATACACCATTTATTTTTTAAATTGAAGGTAACATTTTTTTTAATTTGGATAAATATTTTTTTTTTTAATTTTATTGGTAATAATGAGTGATACACCATTTATTTCTAAAATTAAAGTTAACATTTTTTAAGTTGGAATAGTAAAATGACTTTAAACTATCTTTTCAATATATGGAATTTTAAAAACTATATATATATATTTATTTATTTATTTATTGAAAATAGGATTAAGGAAGAGGTAATTAAATAAAAATGTTAAATAATAATGATTTTAAATGGATTTCTATGTATTTTTTCATTTATTTTGGTATTTTTTAAGTGGAAAGATTTATTGGATTATAAGGTTCATTTCAAAGGCAAGCTTTATTTGGTGATCTAATATTTTAAAATTCTTGGAGGACATTTGAGGCATTAAATTGTGATTTTGAGGAACTCTGTGCACATAATTCAAAACCTCTCTAATGTTTTGCGCATCAAGAACTTTCTAACAATGCAAAGATCACCTCAATCAGAATTTGTATGAAGTTATTCCTCATACATAAGTTAACCTATGCCTTGACCACCATGGCACTGATTGAATGCCATGTCAACTCCTATTTCTCACACATGTAGAGCTAGTCATCATATGTGCGAGTCATCGAGAAAGGAAGGGGTCTAATTCCTATTGTATTGATTTTTCGTTCCATAGTGGACTGAAGCCAATGAGTAGGATATTGAGTAGGTATAGAGGAAGGAAAGGACCTTGCAACAACCATATAGGTCATATTAGCAATGGCTACTCCATCATGAGTTCACATTTTTCCATTACACTTGAATATTATATTGGAGAAGAAAAGAGAAAGGCATGGTCCCCACCTTTTGGTTGGATTTTTTCATACTAGGTTTCCCAATGTACAGTTAGTCTTCTTCCCTGCTAGGTTTCCCAATGTACATATTTGTTTTAGCTTTTTTGTTTCAATCTTGGCTTATTTTAGTGTTTTGAGTACTAAGCTAGTAATATTAAATCTTAATCTTAAGTAAAACAGTACATAACAGATAATTTGCAAAAACGTATAAAATTTGTTCTAACAAATTATTCAAGTAAAATATCCACATCAATTTATATATTATATTATGAACGTACTACATTTGTGGTCAAATTTTATTGTTTTTTTTGTAGATTAACTACTTTATATTCATATCAAAATTTGCATTAAACTTGGACAGTGAAGAAACTCATAAACTTCTCCACAAGCACCAGCTTCTTTATAAAAAAACAAAAACTCAGAACCACTTAAAAAGCATGACAATAATGAAACTTCTCCATCAAGAACAAAATCCTAAATCCTAGAGCCCCTTAAGCAACATTCCAACAATGCCTATAAAATAAGACTATTCCAAAGAACACAAAATCCTAAATCCTAAAGCCCCTTAATCAACATTCCAATAATGCCCATAAAATAAGACTATTCCAAAGAACAACTAATCCTATAGCCCCTTAAGCAACATTCCAACAATACCCATAAAATAAGACTATTCCAAAGAACGACTAATCCTAAATCCTAGAGACCCTTAAGCAACATTCCAACCATGCCCATAAAATAAGACTATTCCAAAGAACGACTGAGAATCAGAAGAGTCGAGGGCACCACAACCAATAAAATCATGGCCATTGCCTAAGGAAAGTATTATCAAACTAATCCAAAATTGACCAAAGCAACGGTTGCACAAAAACATGTCTTTCACCTAGCAGAGAAATAGTAATTGCTTACTCATCCACACCCATCCAATCCAAAACTGGCCAAGCTGGTAAGAGATGTAAAAATCGGCTTCGATTGGAAGCATATCAATTTTATGTGCCCTTGCAACAAAAGGAAACAGAGCATACCCGGAAGTTAGCACCGCCATGAACCACCATCAAAAGGCCATGTTAGCAGAGTATCAGCTACAATAGTGGAGTTCCTTCTGCTAAAGAAGGGGACAATCATAGTATATGCATCCATGAAACCTTTGAGGGAGAACGATGGGCGAGCCTCGCCTCCAATCATACCAGTACTGTATCTGAACCAAGTGTTCGACATCATGGCGTATTTAAACTCATCAACCCAGTTGTGATCCAACGTTCCTTCTGCAACTAACTCTTGACACTGCGTTTAACCAGAAATGGCACCTGTATCAGGTGCTTCCAAATATTCTCCCATTCCTAGAGTGTCACCCCATCGAGGTGTAGTCAAAGTCTATGTTAATACAATGTCATTTTGGCATTCACACGTCAAAATAAGATCTTTCAAAAAAATCATCCTACATTCATTTGCTTTAAATTTGACCTTGTTTTGTAAGTGTTGTTATAACAATGTCTCAAATTAAGAACATTAATTTATCGACATCCTTGGATGTCAATGCAACACCAATGTAGCGATATGGGAATCCATAGTATCTCTCCTTAAAACATTAATTTAAAGATGTTATAAAAGCTGGTTAAATTAACGTCAAAGACCTATAAAACCTATTAAATGTCTCTCCCAATTACATGTAAAGCAATTTGTAATAACACCTAAATTGTGGATAAATCGATGCTCGCATATTTAAGATAACATTCTTAACATATATTGTTGTATCTTCCTCATTTTTCTTTTTAGGGTTTATGTTATAGAGGGGAACTTAATTTTGAATGTAGGGAGCAATTGGAAAATTTCAGAAAAGTAAAAAGAAAAAGAAAGAGGAAGAAGAAACAAAAAGAAGAAAATTGGAAGGGGAGAAAAGACAAGACAGCGTGCCCTCCCCGCCTTTTACATTTGATGGTTAAAGGACAAGCAACTCTCGAGTGGATCTCTATCCATCCTAAAGTTGCCTGATCTTGGAGAGACTCTGGCAGGGTAACGAGCACGACAATTAAGCGAGTGCTTACCCCCAGAGAGTCAAAGTCAAAAAGCTAGGTGTGGTAGATCAATGGCTAGGATCAATTATGGGGGGGTCAAACCCTATCCCGACCCCTTCCACCCACCCCATCGAAGGGTGGGGACCATACATGCCACCCAACGTGCCAACACGACAACAACGTCAGCAAGTGAGCGTGCACCACTGTAGAGCAAATCACCCCCCTCTCACACCTCACCCAACCTAATCGTGCCAAGTTTCATGCCACGTTAACCACTTGTGTTTCCCACCCACACACATCCGTAAAGTGTCCATTACCATTCGAATTTGTCCATTGTTTTGTTGCTCTACCCTTTGCAAACACCGGTCACTCAAGCCATCAACCAGCACAAAGCTCTCCTCACACCCACATCATCAAATCATCTCTGTTCACCAAGTAATTTGTGTTCCCTTATCCTTATAACACCATTACAATGATTGAAATGAAGAAGTTTGTGCCAAAAACCCCCAAACCTGAAGAGTCGAAACCCTTTAGGCACATTGACCCCCTCATGGAAACAGAGGCAGAAATTCACGACTCGTTTTGTCCTCTCCACCTATCAGACCTTCGTTTCGACCCATATGGTAGTTACCTGAACAAAGAGGACATGTTTTAATTCATTGAATCGGGGTTATATTACCTTATAGTCCCAATCGTTTACCCATTCCCTGAGTTTGTATCTTTTCTCATGGCCATGTACATCAAGGAAAAGAATTAGTGTGCCTCGTCGACTAGGGAGAAGATTCTAGAAGTCACCCCAGAATTGGTCCAAAACGCCTTCATCTATGTGAAATTCCATAATGGATAAATTCAATAACACCACCCTCATTTCTAGTTATAAGCGACTCTCAGTTGCAAAATGAAAAACCTTATTCCAACACATTTCAGCTCCAAATGCCCAATTGTCCACAAATTCAAAGAAATTCCCCATTTCTTTGTTTTCAGAAGTTGCACAACCCATTTTAGTTGTTGAAAATAGCAACAAGAAATGATAAAAATAGAATCCAGAATATTCCAATTATAATTTGTCCTTGAATTGAAATTGTGAATTAAATTTCGAATTTAGTCTCACCAACTGCTTGAAAATAATTAATTGATTCATTATGGATTAATTAGTTGGAGAAATTCAAGTTAGAAGTATTTCTAAAGTCATGCTCATCAGTAACTCATGCATGTCTTTTCTGAGAAAGACCCAGTTGAGATTAAAGATAGGGACAGGTTACTATTAGTTGCATGTGTTTTCCTATAAGGAAACTCATCCATGCAGTCAAGGAAAAGGTTCCTTGAGGATTGCACAGTTCTGACAAGGTGTAGGATCAGAGTGAGTGATCAGTCTTCCACTTGGTAACAGGAGGGTCACCTAGGAGAAACTACGCAAGAAAATAGGAGCTTGAAGGGCAGAGGAGGAAGCTTGTGAGAAGCTTTGATTGCCTGTGAGCATCCAGGAGGATTGAACTGAGCGCTGGCTAGCTGTGAGAGCTAAGGCTTTGTATAATGTTGATGTATTTCCACCTTGTATGATAATACAGATAGTGGGGTTTTTAGTTGAGGCTTTCCCCTAAGTATTTTCTGTGTTTCATGTGCATTGATTCTTCTTCTTCTAGTTATATGTGTTCAGCTCGATTCTTGCTCTATCTTTAAGCTTCCGCAAGTTTGATAGTAGAAGTAGATTATAGTGTTTTGCTTTGGTATATTGCATTATCAAGTTAATCTACAGTCATATTTTCTACATGGTATCAGAGGTAGCTGATCTATAGAGAAATTTCTACATTAGCCCTAATTTTGTTGATATTAGAAAAGGATGAAACTATCAATGTCACTAAAGCATATTTAGGGTTCCAGCTCTCAATGTTGAAGTCTGACACCATTTTGGATATCCCTTCATTTATCATTGAAGCCATCAAGTTTCAATTTAGCCATTTCTACCTTACCTCCTATTTTAGATACTACTCCATACTAGTTTACCTATTCTTGTACACTCATGTAGAGCAATTTGATTACCTTGGCCTCGGCATTGTGGACTCCAATAAGCAGAGGAAATATGTAGTTGATTGGGATAATTCCTTGAATAATAAACCCAACGATGAGGGGTTTTCACAGTTCATTTCCACTTTCATGTCTCTTGCATATAAAATTATCAACAAAGTCTCTCCTCCTAGAGTCTTACCCCAACAGAGAAAGATTCTTCAACTTAGCAAGGACGCTAGGGTAGGTGACTGGTACTTATTTAAATATTGCACTAAAAGTAGGTTATATGGGTCTAAACTACCTCCTTATCAGTTGCTTGTGTTTATGCCCATGAGGATATTTTCTTTAGAATTCATGAGGCAGAGCTTAAATGCAGACCAAATCCACTTTGTCCGTAGAGCTTAAATGATCTAGGTCTAGGTGTGAAGAAGGACCCTTCCAAGACCTTTTACTTTCGTGATGTGTTAAATTGCATTTTAAAAGAACATTAATGAGCACATTTGCATGCAGAAAAGAATAGGAATATAACAATCATCAACACATGAAATCATAAGCATTGATAACGGAGTTCGTCTAGGAGGGACTACGTCTTCAGGCCCCAGTGTCAAATTGGTGTAGGTCGCTGCATTAAGTGATGTCAATAAAGATGATGTACACAAGAGATGATGTCGCGATCATACAAGGAAAAATCCCCTCATGTAGGAGTGGCTCTAAGAGGTATTCCACAACTTGGAAGTCTCAATCAAACTCCTATCAGTATGAGACAAAAAACATGCAAGATGAACATCCCGCCAACATGGCATAAAAGGGACTTCAAAAGACAAAACATGCATGACGACAACAAGAGTATCCCAACAACATACAACAAGGGATCTCAAAGCATAACATGACAAATCATGATAGCAAGTACATCACATAAAAGAGTATGCATCAAATCAAGCAATGAATCATGACAACATGAAATAAATAAGATCGAACCTCAATATCGATCAAGGATCCGTGCAGCATAATGTCCAAAGAAGAAGTATATAAACAATAATTATATACCTCATAACAAAGGGGCCATCTGAAGCTGGATATTCATATCCTTAGCAAAACCATCTACCGTGTATACATTGTTCACATTGTCGATGCGCAGGCAAGGCCATTATCCAATCTGGACTTTGGCTCCCCTTGCATCGATTGTTTTCTGGCTTTCATAATCAGGGGCATCTGAAACAGAACTGTCAAACGTGCTGAAGCTTGCTTCGATCTCACAGCATCGATCATAGAAGAAGAAGATTGTTCTAGACTCCTCATCAATGAAGCTCTCTGGCTAGCTGGTTCTGTAGCGCTCTGGCTATGCCACTGCAGCTCTATGGCTCTACCTGACCTTTTGGTTCTTCGGCTACCTTCTCGCACTACCTCGATCAAGCTTTTTGGCTCGCTGTGGTGTATCAGTGCTCTAGCTATCTCTATCTTTGTCTGCGGTCTCATTCTGCAACTTTCCTTTGGGTACAGCCTCCTCATTTTCTCTCTGGCATTCAGGCTCTCACGCACACTCTAGCACACAGGCTCTCAGGCTTTCTTTGGCACGCAGGCTCTCTGGCACCGTCTCTAGCCTTGGCTCTCTACATCCATCATGTTTTATAACACTTTTTGGGACAAGGTCGCATAAAAATCAAGGTCTTTTTTTATTGATAATAGAAGTCGTTTGCATAGAAGGATCGGCAGCGCAACAAAACTACGAAAATGGCCTTTTTCTATTAAAACAGACAAATACACGTGGAAAACACAAAATACACAAAAAACATTGAAAAATCCGATAAACTGGACTTCAAATTTCATCAAATCGGGCTTTATCTTCCTATCGGGTCTGCACTGATTGCAATCGCATATTGCTCTGTTATTGGCCCTGCATATCGGGGGATCGTTGATTGTCGATCCATCGATCGTCGATATGTCGATTAGATTTGGACCGTTGATCTATCCCAATCAGATATTCCAGATTGCATCGTTTTCGCTATCGCATCGGCTCTTGGTATCGAGATCGCAAATCTCCCGATCACCAATTTAATCGTGGTTGTTGATCGATTTCCAATCCGATGGCTGAGATCACATCGTTGATCACTATCGCATATCGCAATCACTACAGCCCGGGGTTCCGCCTTTGGCATCTATCGATGTCAATCATTCTGATCGCCGATATCAGCAATCGCAAATCACATGTCACTGGTTCTAAAGTCCCGATATCGCCGATTGCCTGCCCCTAACTCTGATTAAGCGGAGATCACTGATTAGGGGTTCTAAAGGCCTGCCTTAAGTCCACCCCTTGCACTTTTTCCAATGCGATTTGCCTTATAAGGCTTTAGGTCCATTTTTAGGGGGAAATCCCTCATGTTCAGAGGAACAAAGGCGAACTCTTTTCGCGATAACTTCATCATCCGAACTTGGATTGGGGTGTTGTTCACACCTCCACGATCATGGCTATGAGATATACGCTCTGGTCCTAGGTCGACATCATTCTGAGCACTTTGATTTTTGAACCCTCTTTGTCCTGTGTGTCTCTCTGGAGCCACCTAGATCATTAAATGCAAACCAAATCCACTTTGTCCCTGCCAAGAAAGGTTACATGTTCAAGATGAATCCAATGACTATAGGCCCCTTTGTTGTGAACTTTAGGCAAGCTTTTTAGTAGGTAGAAAATATGTTAAAGGAACTAAACTTTGAGATAGGGGAGGTGTGGCACCATGATCCCCATGGTGTTATATCTAGTAGAAGGAAAGATATTAGTGCCTCTGCCTATGAACATGAATATAGACCTTAATTAGAATGGAAGGCTAATTTAGATTCTTGGTCTATCAATACAGGGATGGAGGTCTAGACACTAAGCACAAAGGAGAAAACCCAAAAAAGGAGTATTGATGAAGCAAGAGATATAGTGATGGAGGATGCATTCAAAACCAAGAAAGTCAAACTTCAGGAGCAAACTGAGGAGGAGATTGAGGTTAAATTGACCGAGAGGAACCTAGACCAATCAGGTTTCCAAGTGCTCTTGGAAGATCCTCAACAAACTGCCACCTCCAGTTCAACTAAGGCAGCAATTTTGGACTCAATAGGGAGCACATCAGTAACAAGCCCTAAATGGGAGGAAGGGCAAATAACAGGGGAGAGAAACAAGAAGATCAGGGATGAAATGTTATCCCAGCTATCAATTCATTCAGTTCCCCACCAAACTAGGCTTCTAGCTGTCGTGGACCTGGAGATAAATCAAATGAAGTTTTCCTTGTATCATCCTTCAGTGTAGTCCCTCCCATATGGGCCACAGTTCAGACAGTGGAATTGTCTTTGGATATCACTAGTGTCCCCTTGCAAGACAAGATCAATTAGCATAGGCATGGGAGGGAAATGATTTACAGTGAATTGAGCAAGGGAGCCTTAACTATCAGCAAGGCTAAGAAGTTGTTGGAGAAAGAAGCCACCAAAATAAAGTAGGGAAAAGCTAATTCAAGAGCCCTTCATTTGCATAATGAAGGCTTCAAGGATTTTATTATTAAACTCGGGGTAGACCAAATAATAAATTTATCATATATGCCATAATTGAAGGCTCACAATCTAAGATCCAATCATTGAGGAAACAACTTAAAATGCTTGTGGCAGAGCATGTGCAAATAAAGGAGTTGGCCCAGGTGGAAAATGAAAAGGAAATTTTGGCCAAGGAGTTGATAGAGAAGAATAATGAGGTGGTATTCCTCAAATTGAAGGTTACAGAGATTCAACGAAGAATTGATTCTCATGTTTGGGTTGTGATTTTTCTAGATAATCCACAAAACCCAACAGAGCAGTTGACCAAGGCTCTCACTTATTTGTAGTTATCAGAGAGTGAAATCAAGAAAATATAAATTGACTTGGACAACACTAAGTACATGCTTGCAAACAAGGAGAAACAGCTCCAATCCACCTAGGCAAGTGTGGAACAAATCAACAATAAATATCAGGTGGTACAAGATGAAATTAAAGCACTTAAGAATAGGTTGAAAAGAAATATGTCCCTCATTGAAGACTGGAAACTAATATGGGATGATATCATTTCTAAAATGAAGAAGATATGGGAGCAAATGAAATTAGTTGCAGGAAAAAAAAAAAAAAAAAAAAAAAGCTGCAGTCAAGTCCACAGAATTCTCCATCTTGTCCTTCATTGAACCCAGGCAACTAATCTAGGATGACATCATTTCTAAAATGAAGAAGATATGGAAGCACATGAAATTGGTTGCAGAACAAAAAGTTGCATTCAAGACCACCGAATTCCCCATCATGTCATCCAATGATGAGGATGTTATGAATGCCGGCACTACTGATAAATTCATCAGGTACCTCAATGAGAAATCAACTGAAGACTTGAGGGTAATGGATATCATTGATAAGACAGGTGTAACTATTGAAGTTTCCTAGGTGATTCAGAAAAAGGCAGTGAGGGATAAGGTTGAGGAACATGTGAGTGATCTGGAAAAGTTGGTGGCAACATTTAACTCTAATTTGCATCAGAGAACTAGAGCAAGATTGCCTAGTTGTTGGGATTTTCAAGGAAACATGCTACCATGGGAGCAATATGAGAAGTTGTTGGTTGAGGCCAAGAGAAAGGTGGACTCATCACATGAAAAGGTTGCCAATCTCAAGGGTAGAACCATAGTGAATTATCTGCAAAGATACTTTTAGCTATTGTTGGCTTGTTGGGGCCTGACCTAGGTTCGGAGTTAATTAGCCAAACAAATCCCTGAACTACTGGCCCTTTTGGCAATAGTTTGTGGAGCACAGACTAAGGTCTCACCCAAAGAAGTATGGGGGGATGCTATAACCAGGTTTCTGCACCCTTGAGATGTTTGAGTGGTTGGCTTAGTCCAACTGTGAATACCTTCGTGCAGGTTACTTTGCGCACTTCCCTGACCTACGAGGCTTTCACACCTTGTTATATTCGCTTTCGCGCAGCCCTAACCAGGGACTGCGGGGCTTTCGCGTTGCTGGAGCAGCGATCTGCACTAATTTCCCAAGTCACACCGTGGATCTTACTTATCTTCTTATAACAATTAGTTATATTTGCGTAAATAGATACCTTCTATTGATTTACTTATTCAACACATTCATATAAGTCCGCGCAGTAAATAAATAGTAAACTTGTAATTCATACCCAATATACTTCAATGCATAAACAAGAAAAGATACACAGAGATATGGTAAAACTTCTCTTTATTAATACTTCTAATGGTTACAAACGCAACCTGCCCTGCGCACTCAGCTACAGGGGTCCGCGCACTCAGCTGCAGACTACTAGGCCTCTGTGCACTCAACTACAGAGCCTTCTCCTACTCTACGACCCAAAGGCACAACTCTACCCTTCAACTCAATGCTTCATGGATTGATTTCCTCCTATCCTTGTCCATATGTCACTTTACACTAAGATCCTCGCTCTATTTATACAATCCCATGGTCCGCGGACAATGGGTACATCTCTCAAACCGACACTACATTTACAAAAGTAAGGGTGGACAACCCTATGACTCATTTACCATCTTCACACTCTGCACCCATAAATAGTGTAGTCTTTACAATAGACTTAGTCAAAACTTAGGCTTTAAGCACCAAAATGTGCCTTGGGGGGATCCCAGGTCCAACAGGCCCCCAACACAAACATCGTGACTCGCCCTTAAGTCACTCTATCGATGCAGAGATCTTCACGCGAAGACCTCCCAACTCTACTCAGACTGCTGCAAGGTCGGCAGCACACTGAGCGGCTGCCTACTGTATATATTGTACGCATTGTTCCAAGACCATGGTGTCGCAATCGCTCCCCTAAATCTATTCCTGCATCCCCTGCATCTACATGATCTTGCCTTCAATTGTTGTTGTGATTACGAAGGCCTCATCGATCCAAGGCTGAACACGCACCTTCAAAACTGCTTCTTTGTGTCACGCTACATCTACTTGCTCTTTAAGCACTTTGGCCTGTTGCATTAGCGCGAGCCTCTAAGTGAGGGCCACTGTCTGCACGGTCCCTTTGACGTCGTACTGTTGCTGTAGCTCACGTGCCTCTGTTTCTAAATGTTGTATGTTTGGGTCCTCCTGCAAATTTGTGAGGACCTCGAATGATTCTTCCAACATTCTGGTGCAGTCCGTTACTACACTATTGATCTCCTCCAGCCCTAATGTAATGGCGTTGGCATGTTGTTCCCTTACCTCTGGAGGAGTTGAAGGTTGCGCCTTCAAACGCAGCTCTGTGATCTGAAGGTTCAGCTCTAGCTGAACCTTAGCCATTTCTTCTCGCGCCTCATGCACCCCTGCTGCTAATCTCTATATGTGCACCTCTGCTGGTGCTTCTGCTAGGATGGCCAGCTCAGGGACCATCTAGCAGGCTTCTTCAATTACCTGTACCATCTGCCTGTTCTGAGACACGACCTCGACGCGTTGCAAGCTCAACTACTCCATATTGATCTTCTATTCACTCAACATTTGTAGTGCGCGACTCTCCATAGCCCATAGTTCTACAGTAATCCCATCCTGTAGAACATAGAGCGTCTCCTAAGGGAGCGTAGCCATGTTGATCCCTATCCCTTTCAATGTACTAACCGTAGGCCGGTCAGCCTCATTTGTTGTAATCGGTGCCGCTTCTTGCAGCACTATTGTGTTGTGTGTACGGACGCGCAGCATTTCCTCAGCTGCGGATGTTCCTACTGCAAGGCTGGTCAAGAGGGTACCAGCCTGAGGAGTGCACACCTGCAACTCCTAAATTTGTGCTCGGAGGGCCCCCAACACAATCTAATTCTCCTCCGTAAAGTTCTAGAGGGCCTCTGTGGTGACATCACGCACCATCTCTCCTATATCATACAGATCCCCCTCAGTAAGGGTGATTGGGTCGATAGACAGCTTAGAGACTTTTACCTTCTTGCATGGCCCCATCCTCTTGCTCGGGCGTTGGCGCTTCAATTGTGTTGACGCTACTTGGGGGTCTGCGCTGCCCTTCTCTACGTCTGTTTCCATCTCTTGCTCCTGATCAGACGAAGGTGACTTCTGGCCCTCGTACTCCTTCTCTGTTGCCTTTTGTGCTACTGCTGTGGCCTTTTTCTATTATGATGCTATCTGTGCAGTGCCTCGTACCTCCTGCGCCTTTTCTATTGCTACTTCTTTCCTTCTCTTTTCTGCCAACTGCGCCATGCGCAGTATTTCCTCCTCCTTTTTTTGCGCAGCAGGCTTTTCCAGCACAGAGATGTCTGGAACATGCAACTTTAGCGGCCACATCTCAAGTACGTCGAAGATCACATCATATGTGGCTATATAAGGCAGTTTGTTCCACTTCTTTGCAGGGTCCTTGCGCGCCCTGAGGTAGATGTGATGAAAGCCTGCTTTAAACTCTGTGAAACTTTGCAGGCTGTTGTAGACAGTGGGTGATAACCGCGGCTTGCGGTTAATCCCCATTCTGATGTTCATGTCCATGAACACCCAGAATATTTTGCTGTCACGGATTCAATTTGCATCCTTAGTGGCCCACAGCGAAGCATACTTCGTGGCCTCCGGGAGATCCCTTGCAATTGTGGGAAATTGGCTATCCTCTGGCAATTCCCCAGCCACTAGCACTATGAACAGCAGAAGCCATGCATAGTGGACATTTTTTCCGTGTTCTTGTGCCTCACGACAATTCTCCAGGAACTCCTTACACAAGAATTTGGACTAGTTAAACTGGACCCCTTCTACGCATTGTTTATCAAGTGCCACCACTGGCGCGAGCACCTCATCCGCACGGCACTTCCGCATGACCTTACCCACCAGTATCTAAGTCGCCACTCTGACTGCTTTGTTGTTGATACTAGAGATCACGTAGCCCCTCTTTTTCTTCTCTAGCTTGTATTTCTTTTTCATGGCCTCCGCGATGGCCAAATCACTGCTCTTCCCCTCCGAAATTTCTGCGAGGTCTTCGCCTTTACACGGGATTCAGGTAACTCGATGGATTAGGTGATCCATGATGGGAATGGGCTCCTCCATCGCCAAACACCCACCATGCACCAGGCAGAGCAGCTGCTTGATGATGAAGATAGTCACTGGGGCAAGATGGTAATGAGGCACCCAGAGCAAGTTCAACAACCCTGCCTTTGCGACTCCACGTAACCACTTATGCGGCTCCAGCTCTATGACTCCCACCGCGGTGTGTTTCTTTGGCTTCATGAGGTGCACAGTCGCCAAGTGAGAGAATTTCTTGTGGTCAACGAGATCCCAGTATTTGAATTTTAAACTTGGCACCCTTACCAAGTGCTTTCCTTCAAAGATGATATCGTCCGTGAGGAGCGGAGTCTACAGAGAGCTCTAGCTCTCATCGAGGTCCTTGGGCACCTTTGCCTACCCCTTCCACGTAGGGACATACACGGGCAGCTTAGTTAGAGGGATTGTGCCCTCAATCTCTTCCTCCATGCCCTCGTCCTTGTCCTCTTCAATTATGATATCCTTCAAGTCTTCTTCCTCCACATCGGTTTCCAGGTTAACCTCTTTCCCTTTTTCCTCCATTGTTATTCCAGTTCGCAGTGGGTTTCGAGGGAACACATGCACCGGGATTTCCGCAACAATCCCAACGCTCTCAGGGGAATCTTCTATGGTCATGGCCTACGCGGCTTCTTTGGCGGTCATGTCTGTGATTTCCCTGGCTTCTTCAGAAGCTTCCATCTTGTTCATCCAGAAATATTTCAACCATTCAATCAAGGGCTCAACCAATGCTTTCCACAAGACAAACAGGTCTCGGTTCAGAATACTCGGGGTGCACGACAACTCAATTCGCAAATGACCAAGTTTTGTTTGTTGGGCAGCCCTTTGTATTTTATAGCGCTTTTTGAATTTGAATTTGACTGTTCCCCCCAAATCCATCCATTAATGCTCCCTTTGTGGCAGATTTTCCCAAATCTTACCCATAAAGCTCATCTTAAATGCCTGTCACCCGCTCCATTTGGTCTCAAGTCAAGAATCACATCGTGAATAGTGACTACAATGGTCACTTTCCAGCCAACTCGTGAGGCAGCGCAGCCCCCCTTGTGTGGTCGCAGACCTTGTGACACTTTTCTTATGCACGCACACCCGACATTGCGCAGCTCTCGGGCAAAGTAGTTTATAGTCCCACACCTCCTTTCAACTGCTGAGAGTGCTAAGAATGTACTTCCCACGGCTAGTCAGGTGGTCGTGCCACCTGTATCGGGTTCCAACCGGTCATCCGTAAATTTTCCTAGAGAAAATCCGCCTTTTATTTTTACTGACGGTGTTGCGCACTTTACCCTCTGCATCGCGTGACCATGGGTGATCCTTCTAGTAATATATGCTCCAATCCAAGGCATCGAATTGATCAACTCTGGGTGGTAGTCCCCAAATTCGTCAACGTAGTCTTGTGCACCCTGTTTTAACGCCCTGGTTTTCTTATCGAGAAAATCCTTCTTTATTTCTTCCTCAAGATTCTTGACTTCTACTTCTATCAGAGTGTTTTTCTCCCTTAATCGCACCCTTTCTTTCATGAGTTCTTGGAGCCTAAGATCACCATGTCGGATTTCTTCCTTAGGTCCCAAGAGTTCTCTTTCCGTCAGTTGCGCGATCCCTTCTTCTAAGGCTCTGCGAACCGTCTTATCTACCGATGTTGCTATGCGCAGACTAGGCATACTGTGCTCTATTGGAACTACATTGTTTGCTCCATATGCCAACCTAGAAGAAGTTTGCCCCATTAGTTTCTTGCATGTTGTCCTGTAAGCCCATAGAACTGTAGGTACACGTAGGTCCCAATCACTCTGCTACACATTATATACCATGTTCAGTGCTTCGCATACTTTGTTAAAGGCTTCTATGTGGGTAACCTTTTGCACCATCATTCTTTAGACACTTCGACGTCCCAACTGGAAGGACCGGTCGCGCACTTGCCTCGCCAACACATGCTTATTGATGATGTTCTTGAACGCGAAGTCTGTGTGCATCCACGCAAATTGTTTACCATATTCCTGTACCCACCTAGACAGATGCATGCGTGGATCATTTCGTCCATCATTCTTGTATGCTAGTTACATCTGAGGCTTCCCAAAATGCATGCACATCATTCTCTTGCATTCGCGCCAATCCTCAATGCTTCCTTGGTGCGTACCCCACCACCTCGTGAGCGTAACGCGTAGTACGCATTTCAAAGCCTCGAAACATTGTTGTTCCGGCACCTTTCTTTCAAATATGTTCAGGAACACATCTACCTCGCTTAACCCATCATAAGTAGGCAAATCTCTTACTTTCATTGATACATAGCGCAACGATCTTATCATCATGTTGCATTTCAGCATGGTTACCTCATGTAACCGGTTCTACCATCGTTCTATCTCTTCATCTGAATCCAACGTATAGGACATTCCGCGCTTCCATGAGATTCGTCAATCCGCGGTGGGATTTACCCAGTCTTGCTCTCACGCAGTTATCTTGTAAATGCACTCTAAGTCATCGTCGCTTTCATAGTCGCGCACTGGCTCCGTGTAGTGCGATCCTTCTACAAGGTCCAAAGGTATGACTACATGCAGAGGCTTTTTCTCAAAAATCATCTTGCGCTTCTTCAGATTTATCACCCCGTTCATGTCAGTGGCCCAAACTATTCCTAATAGCGCGGGGTAGGGATTGTTGTCATCAACAATCTCTATCACTTCAAAGTTTGCTAACACACTTGCTTCTTCAATATCCACAGTGATTCCCTGCTATCTCCCCATATGTATGATCTTTTGTTGGTTCGCCATTCGCAGCTAGATAGGATACCATTGTAGCGTAGGCCTTCCCATGTGCTCCCATGTCTGCTTCAGTAGAACGTTCGCATCCGACCCTAAATCCAAAATAACTTAGTCTGTCTCATATTCTCCAATCTGCATGGTCAATCTCATTTCTCTTCCCATCCTCGTCGCATGCTTTCCAATCTTCCAGACTACGCGAGGTTCTCTTGGCGCGATCCTAGCGCATCTATTTATGAGTTCCTACAATCCTTTTACAGCCTTGTTGTCGCACAATAGCTTCATGCATGTTTCTAGGAATGTCATGAGCATTGATAGGTCCATTTCTGGCTCCATTCTGTCTTTGCTTCCTAAAGTGGATGCATCAGCGAAGATCTTCCTAGCTTCCATGAAGGTTTCCTTAGCGTGCTCCAAATTAAACTTTGCTTCTTTCATCGGAGCCTTGCAAACCCAAGTACTATCTTCAAGTTGCTTTCCTTTATCATCCCCTATCATTATTCCACTTCGGAGCACAATGTTCACATTGGGGTCTTCCTCGTGTGGCTCAGAACTCATCATCTGTAGGTTCTAAGTCGGGGTAGGTTGGAGCGATCCCTTGTCACGCAACCTCACTATCAGTGTGGGACAATCCTCTATCTCATGATCAAACAAGGTACAATATAGACATGATGGGCGTGTTGGATTTGTACACTCAAGGGCATAATGTCCTGGCCCCCTACAATTGTAACATATCAGCTGTTTGTGACCTCTTCCAGGTCCTCTTCCACCTCTACCTCGTCTGCGCCCCTGAAATCCAGTTCGTACCACTCCTACGTTTTGGTCAAGGGGTCGTGTTTCAGCCTGAACTCTGTAGCTGGGAGTCCTATCCATCATCAGCTCATAGCTTCTAGAGGTGGGAGTCCTATCCATCATCAACTCATAGCTTCTGTAGGTACGCTCATCATGTCCCACTGATCTACAGAAATTACATAACAATTGTTGCGAATTCTGCGTGTACTTCTGCAACAAATCGCAGTTGTTCGTAGCATGCTTTCCTCCTATTTGACAAATCGCGCACCACAACGCAGGTGTCACGCTAGGTCCTACTTGGGCCTCTAGTCTTAACAGCATTGGTCCTCCTCCCACAAGGTAATTCGCAAACACTGAGCAGTGGTCCTTATCATGACCGTGACCCTTACATTTAACACACCATACCTCTTTGCACACTTTCAGGCGAGCTGTCCTGTCCTGTTTCAGACTCACAAGGCATAAGTTTTTTAACTGCGTGTGGATCTGCTGAACTCCCAAGTTAGGATCTTGTATCAGGGTCTCATGCAGCCTCATCGCGATCTCGCTCTACCTGAGTTGTTAACCTTTGTTGTGACAGTGCGTTCCTCAAATGCAACGTTAGTGATGGTACAAACCATTCGCGGTGTTGTCCATTTGTCAAAGTCATATTAGCTTCGTGAATCATGCACTTCAATCTTTGATCTAATTCCCATGGGGTCTTTCCTAGCAGCATCGTGATCTCCTTAAATCCAATGATCGATTGCACCTCTGACTTCAGCCTACTAAATTCTCTGTTCAATGCAATTTGGATATCTGCGATCCCTGCATTCAGATTGCCATTAAATGCTTAACATACCAGGTCAACACGCGATCTTATAGAGCATTGACCAATGTCACTTTCTTTATATTGTCATCTGTAACTCCCTGCGCTTCCCATACAGCTTTTATCACGAACCAAAACTCGTCTGGATCTTCATCTCCTACTCCCTCGAACACCGGTAACTTTATCGCGCTTGCCATATTAACTTGTGGTGGTGGTGGAGGTGGTACGAGCGAAGATGGGGGTGAAGGAAGTGAAACTAGTGGTGGGGTGGGTGGGGGTTGTATGCGCAGAATCCTTGGTGAGACCTTCGCAAGCTCTTCCTCGTCCCCTTGCAGAGGTGAAATCAAGGGGCTAGTTTCTAATTCTGCACTACCTTTGTTTCCGTAAATTCTCCCACTTTGTGTAGCCTCGAACATCTATGTATTCACATAATTTGCTTTTCACAAAGTAAAATTTTAATCCAAGTGTTTAGATACTTAACGTACTTACCTCGCAGTCCTTTGAGGAAATGTCATTCTGCCTCGCTATAACTGGCTGAAGTATCTATCGCGAACTCAGTAATGATTCCTCCTATAATTCAATTGAGCTAGTGATCAACAGCATGCGCAATCTTATCCTCTGATGCTTCCAATCTGCACACCAATTCTAGGGTCCACACAATAGGACTATCAGGCTTGCGCCTTCCTTGGCTATCTACTAACTTTGTGATCCACTTGTACAGCTCAGTAGGGAAAGATGTGAAGAAAATTTCGTGGATCTCTTTGTACAGGTAGCAGTCTAACCACTCTTCTTTTGATAGTAGCGGATTCATGTTCTCCTGTGCCGCAAACTCATGAATTTTCTTGTCCAACCAACCTTCAATTTCTTTCTTAGTTGGATCCCAATGATACGAAATCAGACATATCTATGCAGATTTCGATCTCGGCAATGGAACCATTTGTTGGCTTGTTGGGGCCTGACCCAGGTTCAGAGTTAATTAGCCAAACAAATCCCTATACTACTGGCCCTTTCGGCAACAGTCCATGGAGCGCAGACTGAGGTCTCACCTGAAGCAGTATAGGGGGATGTTGGAACCAAGTTTCCACACCCTTGAGATGTCTGAGTGGTTGATTTAGTCCAACTATGAATACCTTCGCGCAAGTTATTCTACGCACTTCCCTGACTTGCGAGGCCTGCGCCCTGTTATATTCACCTTCGTGCAGCCCTAACCAGGGATTGTGGGGCTTTCGCACTGCTGGAGCAGCGATGTGCACTATTTTCCCATGTCACATTGTGGATCTTACTTATCTTCTTATAACATTTAGTTATCTTTGTGTAAACATATACCTTCTATTAGATTTACTTATTCGGCACATTCATATAAGTTCGCGCAGTAAATAAACAGTAAACTTGCAATCCATACCCAACATACTTCAATGCATAAAATTGGAAAAGATACACAGAGATACAGATTCAACCTAACCTGCGCACTTAGCTACAGGGGTTTGCGCACTCAGCCGTAGGGGTCTGCGCACTCAACTGCGGACTAGGCCTCTATGCACTCAGCTGCAGAGCCTTCTCCTACTCTATGACCCAAAGACACAACTCTACCCTTCGACTCAACGCTTCATGGATTGGTTTCCTTCTATCCTTGTCCAAATGTCACTTTACACTTAGAGCCTCGATCTATTTATATAATCCCATGGTCCGCGAACCATGGGTACATCTCTCAAACCGACTCTACATTTACAAAAGTAAGGGCAGACAACCCTATGACTCATTTACCATCTTCACGCTCCGTGCCCACAAATCGCGGAGTCTTTACAATAGACTTAGTCAAAACTTGGGCTTTAAGCCCCAAAACTTGCCTTGGGGGGATCCCACACCCAACAAATACTATGGTTGGTGAAGACCTTTTTTGTAGCCAGGCCTAATTACATTGAACTTACAAACTTGAGGATGGCTTGCAGCACTCTTATTCACACTCCTCAACCAAATCCAATATTATGGTAGAAATGTGATCAGTTTTTTAACCCACCACGAGTCTGAATAGTGGAGCCTGGGTCCACCTCAAAGGATCAAAGAAGTCAACAATGAAGATATTATGTTTCATACATCATGACACATTCATCTCATTTCTGTAGTTTTGTAAATATTTAATTTTCAAGAAAGGAATATAGTTTGTTATCTAATAATTAGGACAGTTGGACTAGCTACACATTTGCATACTTGATTATTTTAGATAGATGCAGTATTCCAAGATGTTTTTGTAAATTTTTCTTGTTTTAGTTCTCCATATAAAAAGGGGAAAAAGCTCGTTAGTAAGGGTTCGGATTTCTGTTCTAGAGGTTGTAATTGTTCAACAAGTTTTGCAAGTTTTGGAGCTTAAGAGATGTATATCATTCTTGAAGATTAATGAAGATTTTTTTAGTGATTCCAAGCAATGAGATGTATAATATGTGATCATGTATCTTTTTATCATTTCATATGTGTTTATTTCCTCTCAGAAATTGTGTAGTTGTATCTGTTGGATTGAATCTTACATAATAGATTTACCTATGTTATGTTATGGAAACTGGTACATGTAATGTGTGAGATTGAAGGTCTTACAATGCACTCCGTGATTTTTGCATTTCATCTCTTCAGTTTAATTCACTATTCTATTGGGATTTAGTGTATGGGATTCTATCATTATCCCTCTACACTAGGTTTATTTTTCTTGTATTTCCTCTTTCACCTATACTACAACAATCATTGAAATTGATACCAAATTTGAGCATTAATCCTTTGGAATGAAATATTGTCTATGTATAAATAAAATCTACCTCTGAGTAGGATAATTGAACCAGAGTTATTCATTTATATATAATTCTTGAGTAGAACATGCCTATCCTTAAATACATATTAATATGTCCTAGGCATTGACCTCTCCTCAACCCCACGATATTTCTAGGAACCACAATAGATATATTGACTTTAGGGGGCACATTTTGGTAAGTGGACCCTATCCCACATTTCTTTGGACTCTACCTTGTGGAAATCATTGTTTGTGATGCGAATTAGTGCTTCAATCGATCTTTAGTTCTAACCTATCAAGGGAAATGATTCATGGAAATAGTAGCCTAATATTCTTGATGAATCATAAATGTTGTTAAACTAATGTGACAATGAATCTTCACCATTGTTGAGTTAAAACTCAAGAGTGACGACAATGCTATTCCAGAGCATTAGTATATGAACAAAGGAAATATGCAAATTTGTGGATGGATATTCCATAGCAAAATGCATTGGAAATAGATATATAATTAACTTGGGTACTTGTGAAAGATCATCTTTGTCATAATTTTTCATCTATTTTTATTAACTAGAAAAATTGAATGTCAAATGCATTTAACCACTCATATATAGTTGTTTTAGTCATTTTAGCATTAATGAATACATCATAAGTAAGACAATAATTCTTTGTAAAATCATCAATTCATTCATTTAATCTCAATAAATTTTGGTAGAAGTAGAAAGACAGTTTTGTATAAAAGGATGAGTGATTCAAAATGTCCCTATATTCACAATCTAGCTAAGTCAAAATTTTACTTTCAATGGGGCACTTCTAGAGTTATTATGAAATAAAAACAATATTTCAGGTCATTCAAACCCTTTTTCCCATGTGATGTATTATAAGTGTAACTAAAGAGGATCATATTTAGAGTGATGAGTAATATTATTATTAAATCCCTCCTTCACCGTCAACTAAAGCAAGTGTTCAAGATAATTTACAATGTATATGATATGCCTATCTACTAAGATGGGGAAAAACACAATCTAGGTTTTCTAATTCAAGTGAAAGACTATTATACCTGCCATGGAGATGATTTTTTAACACTAGGAGCTAAAATGATTCGAGAACCATAGCTCTCTACAAAGAAAGGTATATAGAACTACATTAATGTGAGGACTTAGGTCGATGCATTAATTATGCCTTCCATTTTAGAATTGTTCTTAATTGAAAATGTTGTTATCTTGAAATGACTAGGGATGTGATAAACATCTAACTATTCCCAATTTCATGATTGCTAAATTAGGTTAAAAGGATGTAAGTAAAATGTCCAAGTGACTTTCAATTGTTTACTTTGTCAAGTCAAGGGAGTAATGTTTCTCTTCAATGCAAAATGTCATGTTTCACAAATATTCAAGATCAATAAAATTCTACATAATGACATATATATTTTTTGAAAGGAGTTCATCCTAGTCTATTTAATGTGTACTAAAATCTTTCTTATGAGGGGAAAAGTGCCAATAATTATCCAATAAATGTAATTTTCTAACCAATAATTTTCTAGTACTTCCATTTAAAAAAAAAAAAAAATCCAAAAACCACTTTGGAACATCACTATTAGAAAAATCACATATATATTCTATTCCTTTTACATATACAAAATCCATATTCTTTTATAGTGATGGAACTTGTGTAGTTGCTACAACCACCCTCCAAAATTTTGCACATGCTTTGATTTTGGAGCCTGCCTTCTGTCCACGGGAGTTTACCATTCACTATCATCAATTATTCATGTTATAATCAAGACTTATCTTTTCATGTTGTGCTTGTGATATATTTTTTTGACTCTAATATGAACCTTTTTCAGTCACAAACTATCTTCTGCCCAGACCCCGCAGCATTGTCGATCTTTCCTCCAGAAACAGGGCAATCTTGGAAGGCATTCTAGCATTGTGAATCTGAATTGTGCAATTCAGAATGGCAGGCCAGCCTTGAGATCATAAACTGCACAATTTTGGATGGTAGCCCATCTTTGAGCTCACAAATCATGCATAGCCTCTCTTGCTCTCAGAAATTGCGCAATACAGTGAGTTAAGGAGTTGCTCGATCCCCTGTTGTTGGAAATTGTGCAATACTTCTTGGTAGTGTCAATAGTCGGTTTCCTGGAAAAGTAATAAAAGCAAAATGCAATCCGTAGAAATTAGGGAATGTTCAATTAGTTTCCCTAAGAATGGAACAAGTTGTTATTTTTAGATTTTCCGCCAAGTGTCACTTTTTCCTTGCTTTTAGGCATGTGCACCAAAAACCCTAACCATTCTAAATCTATATAATATACACCTGTGGATCTCAGTTTCACATTTTATCTTGGAGCTCTAGCATTCCCAAGGAGATCAAGGAGCCTTCAGTGGTTGCAGCGCTTTTCTAGGTGCTTTTGCTTTTGTCGTCTTTTGTCGCCTTTTCTGCCGCTTTTTTTCATTTTGCTTATGTGATTGTTGTTTTTCTTGTTTCTTTTCATGGTTTCTAGCATCTGAACTTATATTATCTTGTACAAGTTTTGGTTCAGTCTATCGTTTGCTTTTTACAAGTGTCACATTAGTTTTCTTGTTTTTGCCCATTAGTAGTCGTCATTTCGGCAACTCCTCCTGCATGTTTGTTTTTCCTTTTGCATGTTGACCTTCCACACTTGATTTTTCACTGATCTATCTTTCCTTAGTTAAATATGCACTCTAACTTGCACTATCACTCAGATCTTCCAGTTTCCCATACTCTTTCTGGGCAAATCTTCCCTTCACTTGCCCAACAGTTGCCTTGTCCAACTGGGCATTACGCAATTTCAAGGCTCAAGTTGCAGGCTTGGCCTCTGGGACTGTGTAATGCACAGTACCTAGCTTTCCCAACTGCGCATTGCGTAGTTCCAAGGCTCAAGCCCAGCCCTTGGCCACTGAGACTGTGCAATGCGCAGTCCCACCCTCAGTCTGCCCAGGTTGGGACTGCGCATTGCACAACCTCAAACCTCAATATGCTCCCATGGTTGCTAAGACTACGTAATGTGTATTTCAAGAAGCCAGTCCCTTCCCCCAGCTCAGGAATTGCGCAATTTTCTTCATCATTATTGTGGTTGTTGCCTTGATCTTGCTTTGTGAGTCATTTTGCTGAAGCTAATTCATGTTTTCCATGAGTGCATTTTCCTCCAACAAGTATTGCAGTTGTTGAGAACTTCTTTTCATCAGTCACTGACATCATGGCACCCAAGAGCTCTGCTTCAAAGGATAATACAAAGAGCAGCACCAAGGAGGCAGTTGAGAGAACTCCAGTGAACTTGTCAGGTTTCTCTGATACTCAATTGTTCATAGAGAAATAATCAGACATCACATGGCAAGAGGTGAATGAAGCATTCTCAACAAAAAGATTCAAAGAATATCTTGAAGACCAGAAGGTGTATATCAATGTCCAAAGGTCAAGGTTACACAGGGTTGCATGTAGGTACCTAGATTTCCCATTTGCAAGCATTGTCAATTGGATATTGTCTCATATAGATGCCAATACTATGACTCTTAGCAGTGCCAACAGACGAAGGCTTGTCTCTTTCTTGGCATTGGATTTCCATCTCATGTATCATTTGTCAGAGCTAGAATCGCTCATGGATTCACATTTCTATGTAGTCATCAGCTACTTGAGTACAAAGTATGTTGTTAAAGGCTGGGTGAAATATACAACAAAGTTTTGTCAGACATCCACCAACAGCTACATATCTCAAGAAGGCTTATCACTACTTGATAGTTATATGTTGCAGAATATATGGTCAACAAAGTAGCGAGACCTTCCCCAAAGGGTGGGAATTCTTGCTCAAACCAGGTTGTGAACGAAAGAAAACCATTCAACTAGTCAGACTTGTTGGCTCAATAGCTGAAGATCAATGTACCAAATGATTAAAATCCTTCCCAAAGAAAGCAAGGTAGAGTCTACATGTATGGCTGTGCTCACAATTCATTCCTTGGCATGAATTGGCCCTGGGCACCAATAGAGCCTGTTGTGCACATTTACTACAAATTGCTTTCAGAGTGAAGCCATAGAGGAGTAATGGAAAACCTGACTGATCACTTCCTCATTACATTGTACAAGTTAATCTTTGAGGAAGAACCACCTTGCATGTCATGTGGGGCAATGGAAGCAGTGTAAGAAATAGCATATTGGTTTGCTTAACCAGATGGCACTTTCCTCGGAGTATTTGGTGCTCGGAAGTTGTCACATATTTTACTAAGGTATGCCACTGATAATTCAGTCATGCAAGAAGTTTCCTATCATCTCTCCATAGGGTTGTCAGCGGTTTTGCATAAGAAGAAAGCACATTGACCCACTCTTCCTATGCAAATCAGATTGTACGAAATCAAGAACTTGAAGGTTGCAGACACGAAAGATAAGATGATAGATAAATTCACGTTCATTCATCTAGACTTCAATTCATACGATCCAACGAATGCTTGTAAATACGTGAGGATTCCTTTCTAGTGGCCAAGTGGGACATTTCACAGGCCCAAGGACAAAGAGATGAAGAATTGTTACAATGCCTCCAAGTCTCGCAAGTCAGCCAACTTTGCAGGAACAACGCAAGTTACTTTGCAGAAGGAAGTCACTCCAGAGGCAATACCAGCTGGAAGGCGCAACTCAATGCGTGAAAAGGGAAAGAGGAAGGTTTCACATAGCCCAGGGGGAGAGTGAAGCCGCAAGATGAAAGCATATCCAGTCATACTTAAAGCGGCCATAACAGCAGAGAAGAAGAAGAAACAGAGGAAGCAGAAAGCAGAACACAAGAAGAAGGGAGAATAAGAGCAGAGAAGATTGGAAGAAGAAAGACACTGGCAAGAATAAGAAGAAAGGTGGAGAATAGAAGAAGAAGAAACAACACGAAGACAAGCCAAAAAACAAGAACAAAATCGGCAACTAGAAGAGGAGAGTAGACAGTTGTAGGAGAAAGAGCTTACTCAAAAGATTGAAGAGTTGATTGTGATCCAAGACAAGGAGGTGGAACCGGAGCCGTTGAACCAAGATGTTGATCTGATGTCGACCACTCAGCATATCATTGTTCAGTCTCCCCATCCTTACAAGCAAGGAAGAAACATTTTCTAAACGATCTTGCATCTATTGCATTCATCGGAGAAAGGGTGATTGTGACAAACACCAGAAGGAATCCAAATTCCATTGTTGCAACCAACTTGGGCTGCGCAGGAGAAGCAATCTCAAACATGAAATATCTGATGGTCAGGAACAAACAAATGGAAAAGAACTTGTAGGTTGCGAGGCAAGAAGTTGAACATCTTTGGTCAGAGGTCAAGAACGCAGCTCCCACACAAGTATATCTAGAAGAACTTAAGGCGTGAATACTTGGAGAAGTATCAGCATTCGGATATACCATGCGGAATCTTTATGAGGAGCTTGTCACTATGCATAAGGTAGTTGTCCACTTGCAGGATCGTAGTAGAAGTGTAAAAATCATGTCAAAACTCTCAAAGTTGTACAAGCATATATCGTTGTCATGCATGATTGGTCAATTCAATACAAAGGGGAAACACTTGAATTTGGAAAGAAAACAAGACAACGAGTTGTTGAAAGAAAAGGTTTGGATTCTCATCCAGAATAACAAACAGTTCGCCTCGTTCATTGCCAACATTCAGGCCTTATATGCACGACTGTACAACAGCGTGGATTTCATGGTGAAATCGCAGAGGATCCCATCATTTGGCTCACTCAATGATGCCAAACACAGGAATCGGGTCAAGCAGGAGATTGAAGAATACTTGGAGCAATTTATACAAATTGCTTCCAAGGAAGACCTTGAAGTGAATAGGAAAAATATGCAGAAGTACATTGGTGGCCTTGTTAAAATCAATACTATGTTGCTCCTGCTCAAGAAGGAAACTCAAACCAGTTCCAAATCAGTGTACCCAGATGCAATGGAGGCTAGAGTCTGCTTCCAACCTGACACCATTGCACATTTTTTTGGAAGTTATCGTGCAGTACAAATCTTGGCACCATTACGTGACCGAAAAACAACAAGTTGAAGTTGTTGAGCTAAATTTTCCCCAAACTCAAGCTCTACCCAATTTTTTTCTTATATGGGCACGAATATATAGTAATTGTATTTAATTTGTAAGTGAAATTCCAAGTGTCAATTGTGGAATGTGAAGATATATTTTATAAAGAAGTTGAAGATTCATGAGGGAATTCCAAGAGTCACAAAGAGGGAAGTAAATAGTCACCCCTTTTGTTATAAATATATCCTCATAACTCATGTAAAGGGATTTTGGGAGCCAAGGCTTAGGCTTAGGATCAGGAGCTTGGGAGTTTGTTGAGAGCCTTGGCGTCTTCATAACATAGAGGGAGTATCTTTCTTTGCAGGATCAGGTGTATACTTCATGTTCCACTATTGGGACTAGTGGTTCGTCAATGGTATATTTATGCTTGGAACTTTCACTTTAATAAAAGTTCAGAATCGGAACTTTTCCATGCATATGTTGTGAATATAGAAGGACTGACCTTGTTATGTTTATAACATGTGTTGTTTGATTTACGCTAACGCTTATGAACTATTTCTTTTGCACTAGTATGAATCTTATTGAATGCATGTTGTTGTGTATTTCCATCATAGTTAACTTGTGAACTATTTTGCAGGATAACTTGTGATGTCTTTTATGCTCGTGTGTTCATTTCATGTTACGCATTATTACAGGCTTCTAAGGAGCTCACTCACTTCCCCTTCATCGTGTTAGAACATTTCATGCAATGCTCTTGACCCTCCACAAAGTCATACACTTGTTTCGCCAAAGTCACAAATATACCACTCTATGCATTATTCCAGCCAAGGCACATCATTAAAACCCACTTCTTTGGAAACTGAGTCGTATTCCATATGGGGCTCCTACTCTAAATGTCGCGATATCTAATTGGGACTTCATATCGGGGAGACCCGTGAATATTGGTCTGTCTAAAACAGTCAACATTTCTGGCACTATAAGGAGGGCCAGATGACAAGCTAAGCCCGTGAAGTTTGTTTTAACTTTCCTTACCTTTTAATGATTTCTTCCCATATCTTAACCCTAACATGTTTTTCTAGACCTGCAAATCTGAAAGTGCCTGTAGGAATAATTAATGACTTGTAAATCTGAAATTTGATGGCGAGGGTGGGACAACCATTCTCAAGCACACCACTTGTTTTCTCAAATTTTGCACTAAACACAATATTCACTGTGAGGATATTTCTTGCAGGTTGTTCATTCTCAATTTCGAAACATGCATTAAGGAATGGTGTTACACATTGCAAGCCGCTTCTATTCACTCTTTCGAACATCTTGTCAAGGATCTTTACCGCGCCTTTGACATGTATGATTACAAATCTGTTTTCAAGAAAATCATGCATCTCTGAAAAGCACATGATGAATCTCTGAACGATTTTCAATATTGTTTCATTCATTTCTATTATGAATTTTCTAAAGATGATGTTGATTGGAATTTAATGAAAGGGAAGTTTGAGTTTCTTGTTCACATTTTGATGAATCCAAAAGAATATGAATCTTTTGAAAGTCTCCCAACATACACTGGTTATGGAGCTTCTAAATCTTCTACGAAGGAAGTTGTTGTCCCAAGTGACCCTTCATCTTCCCCTCATCTAACAGCTCCATTTACACAGGTTGAGGTAGGAGAACTTGAGAATTCATCCATTGGTCTACCACCTTATTCTCCCACCACACATATTCGAAATTTAAACACAAGTTTGGACTATGAATTAGATTTTTCTAGTGATGTTCTTTCTCCTCACCCTCCATCTATTGGTCCCTTTAGTCCTCATGTTTGTGATTTTTTATTAGTTCTAACTGTTTCTTCTGATGTTCATGAGGATCAAATTCAAGATGGAGTTAGTGTTGACTAGAAAACTTGCAATATTATTTGCGATGACTGTGTGGGACTCAATTTCTGGACAAGAATTTGTGACGCAAGTTGATATTTCTCCTTCTTCCCCTCTCCCACATTATCTTGACATATTTCACGATTCTGTCATTCCTATTGAATATTTTGAAGAATCAATTTCTCACTATGTTAATTTTAATCTCACTCAGAACTCATGGAATGTCAGTTTTGCATATGAATTTGGAGAGGGAAAATCTTCTCTTCTAAAACTCCACAATCCATCATTTGGTCTTTCTAAAGAAATAAAGGGTGAAATTTCTTGTTTTCAACCTTCCCCTCTCTATGATTCATCAGATCATAAGGATTCCTTTGTTTTCGATGTTGAACTTTCTGATTGTGGTTGTCGTAATCTATTCATCAATCCATCAAGTTATGACTCTGTTTTTTTTTTGTTTTTGATCTTTCGAAGCCACCGTTTTTTATGATATGCCATCCAATGTATTGGAACCACCGCAAGTTGTTGAGGCACTTCTGCCTGCGCTGATTGTTATTTCAGGTTCTCGTAGTGTTGAGTCCAGTTCCAATCATGATCAAGATAGTCATTTATCTTTCAAGGATCATCAACACTCAATCGCCCAAATTGAAAATCAATCTATTTCACAATCTTTGCATCCTCCATTTGTTTCGCATGATCCTATCACTCAATAATTGGAGGGGTCATACCTGGAAATCTTTGTTGTGAAACAAAAGTTTTTCAATTTCTTCATGTTTTCCAAGTTCAAAAGTTCGAAATATTTCTCTTGCATGTCATCATGTTCTGATGTGCACAAGAAACATCATACATCCGCAGAGTGTTTCGCATGTGCATTATTTTTTTTTTTTTTTTCTGTGAGCATTTTCACCCTTCAAATGTTGCAGCATGTATTGATTCATCTTTTTTGTCTATTTTTTTCTTGAATATCTTTCTTGATTTGGATTCCCTCGCCTCTATAGTTCATCTCATGCGTCGGTGGTTACACTGGAAAATTCATTTTACATAAATCTGGCTTATTCTCGGTTAGTTTAGGAGTAGGAGTAGTTTGTTTCTTTCTTTGTTTGTTTGTTTTTCTTTGATTTACTTTCCACCCTAACCCTTTTCTTTCCTTTTCGTTATAGGTTAACTTTTGCATGAGACCGTGTTTGGTTCCCGAAGCAAGCATGGTGAAGTCAAAGAGGAAATTTTACTATTTTCAATGCTTGGTTATTTGTTTATTCCTCTCTTTGCGTGGATATTGTACCTTTTAGTCAATGACACCCTAATGGAAAATGTGTTCTTTCTTGGAGAGAACAATGGTGGAATCACGATGCTTAATCTATAACTAGTACCAGCGACTCTAATCTATTTTTTATAATCATTCAGTTTCATCATGTCAACTAAGTCGAGTAGAGTAAAGAGGGGAGGAAATGTAACAAGTGAATTGTATTTCAAAGGTGTATAAATATCCTTATCTTAAGGGAAAATCTCTTCTGCTCTCAATAAGTCAGGATCCCTTTTCCACCTCCTTAAATCAATAAGTGTCTATGCATAGTTATATGAACAAAAAAATAAGCAAAAGGCACAATAAAAGAAACGTTCCCTGCACAGGGAGGTGAAGCAAGCAACTCTGTCGAGGTAATGTCCAGGGTTGCTAGCAATGGAGCAATGTTTGTGTTCCTGAAGTGACTCTGTTGGGGTATTGTCCAAGCCTACTAGTAGCAAAGCAACACTAGAGATGAAAACTAAAACTCTGACAATCCTTTTTCGAGTTTGTATCTATATACTCCCCATCCACAATCGAAATAGTTAATTTTAACTTGCCTTTGTATGTGTTTCGTCAATGAAGAGAACGGTAGGGATTATATCTTTAACTTAAGCTAAGTAAATAAGTTATGGTAATCAATGAACTGAATAATAATTCATGAAGAATTAGACCTGTGTTACATGAAGTAAGACCCATACAAAGAGTTATATTTCTATCAGTGTGTTGCCAAGTGTTGTAGTTGCTACAACCAACCTCCAAAGTTTTTCCCATGCTTTGATTTTGGAGCATCCCTTCTATCCATGGGAGCTTATCATTCACTGTCGTCAAGTATTCATGTTATGATCAAGACTTATATTTTTATGTTGTGCTTGTGATTTCTTTATTTGACTCTAATCTGAACCTTTTTCAATCACAAGCTATCTTCTGCCCAGACCCTACAGCATTATCGGTCTTGCCTCCAGAAACTGCAGAATCTTGGAATGCAGGCCAATATTGTCGATCTGAATTGCACAATCCAAAATGGTGTGTCAGCCTTGAGCTCATAAATTGCATGATGTGAATAAGTTGTTATCTCGGGTGGCATGTTTGATTAAATAATCTATTGGATAGAGAAATATTATTGGCATATGATTCCTTTAGATGAGATATGCACTGAATTGAGAGCCTAAAAAGGAGATTGATTAGCAGTGGTATTGACTGGGGTGAATTGATTTGATTTGGTATTTCCTTGACTTTTTTTATCCAGTAGCTAAGTTTTATTTCACTATATACACACACGCACACACACATAAAGGACTAAGTGCTCAAGTTGTTTGAACTGTGCAGACCCTAAGCAAGGTGCTATAGCATTGTTTTTAGACCATAAGAAGTGTGTAGATTTCCTATACCATTGTTTTTATTGATGTTGAGAATATTTTTTTCTTTGAGAGGATTTTTTTCTCTATATGTTTTCTTGTTTAGAGAGATATATATATTTGAAAGGTATATCTCTATGGAGCATTGAAGATATTTAAAATAATATTTCAAGAATAAAATTAAAAGAATTTTTGTATTAGGAGAATGTAATTGATTTATTAGGTATTCTATGTGTAGAATACAATAGAATGTATATTGCATATAACAATATAATATAGGCCTAGCATAAACAAAGGATATTGTTTGGCATGGAATCCCCCCAAGGCACGTTTTGGGGCTTAAAACCCAAGTTTTGACCAAATCTTGTTGAAAAGCTCCGCGAATAGTGGGTGCGGGTTGTGAAAGTATGATAGAGTCACAAGGTTGTCTGCCCTAGTTTTGTAATGTAATGTCGGCTGGATAGACCTACCCATGGTCCGTGGACCATGGGATTGTATAAATAGAGCGAGGCTCTAAGTGTAAGATAACTAATAACTAATGAAGAAGAATAAGGAAGTCTAAGTGATTGAGTCGAAGTGTAAAGTGTGTATGTGGGTCATAGAGTAAGAGAAGGCTCTGCAGCTGAGTGCGCAGAGACCTAGTAGTCTGAAGCAAAGTGCGCAAACCCCTACAGCTGAGTGCGCAAGGTAGGTCAAGTCTGTAACCATTGGACAAATCAATAAAGAGAAGTTTTGCTATAATTTTGTGTATCTTTTCCTAGTTTAATGCATGATTGATACAGTTTGCAAATATATTGTTTATTCACTACACGAACCTATATGAATGTTTTGTATTGTTAAGTATAACTTAAGACACTTAAGTAGGCGAACGTGCTTAAACAATACTGGAAGATAAATAAGAGCTTGGGTAATGCACATAGCGTGACACAACCCCTAGTTAGGGTTGAGCGAAGGCAATGTACCATGCCGCGAGGAACGGGAAAGTGCGCAAAGCCACCTGTGCACAAGGACAAATGAAGGCCCAGTCAAACTCATCAAACATCTCCAGGGTGCGGAAACCTGGTTCTAGCACCCTCCCATACTACTTCTTGTGAGACCTCAGTCCGCGCTCCGCGCACTGTTGCTAAAAGGGCCAGTAGTACCAAGATTTGTTTGGCTAATTAACTCTGAACCTGAGTCAAGCCCCAACAAGCCAACAAATGGTTCCATTTCTAGGACCAGAATCTGCATAGAGATGTTTGATGTCATATCACTGGAATCCGACAAAGAAAGGAATTGAAGAGTGGTTGGATAGAAAGATTCACAAGTTCGCAGTGTAGGAAAACAGAAACCCGCGACTATCAAAGGAAGAGTACTTAGATTGCTACTTGTATACGGAGATCCACGAAATTTTCTTTGCATCCTTCCCCACTGAGTTGTACAAGTGGATCGCGAAGCTAGCAGATAGCCAAGAAAGGTGTAAACTCGACAAACCCATTGTGTGGACTCCAAAATTGGTGCGCAGACTGGAAGCATCAGAAGATCAAATCGTGTGCGTTGTTGATCACTAGCTCAATCGAATCATAAGAGGATTCATCATCGAGTTCGTGGTAGATACTTCAGTCAGCTATAGCTAGGCAAAACGACGCTTCCTTAAGGGACCGCGAGATAAGTACGTTAAATCTTTGAACACTTGGATTAAAATTCTACTGTGTGAAAAGCGAGTTATGTGAATAAATTGATGTTTGGGGCTATGCAAAGTGGGAAAATCTACATAAACAAAGGTAGCATAGAACTAGAGACTAACCCCTTGATTTCACCTCCGCGAGGAGGCGAAGAGAGCTCGTGAAGCTCTCGCCAAGAAGTGCGATCAATCTGATAAAGCAAATAATTCCGCGCATACCACCCCCACCCACACCACCACTAGTTTCACCGTCTTCACCCTCGACTTTGCCCATCCCACCTCCACCACCACAGCGAAGAAGTATGGCCAGCACGATAAAGCTACCAGTGTTCAAAGGAGTAGGGAATGAAGATCCAGACCAGTTTTGGTTCGTGATAAAAGTTGTATGGGAAGCACAGGGTGTCACGAATGACAATATAAAGAAGGTAACATTGGTCATCGTTCTACGGGATCGTGTGCTGACCTAGTACATTAAGCATTCCAAAAATAATCCATATGCGGGTATAGTGGATATTCAAGTTGCGTTGAACAAAGAATTTAGCAAACCAAAGTTGAAGGCACAGTGGATCATTGAATTCAAGGAAATCACAATGCTACCAGGCGAAACCTCGTGGGAGTTGGATCAAAGACTGAAGTGCACAATTCACGAAGAGAACATGACCTTAACAGATGGGCAACACCGCGAATGGTTTGTAGCATCGTTAACATCGCATATACAGAACACGTTGGCGCAACAAAGGCTAACCACTCAGGCTGAGGCTTTGGAGGTCGCAATGAGATTGCACGAGACTCTGATACAAGATCCTAACCTCGAAGTTCAGCAGATTGACGCGCATTTGGAAAACTTGTGCCTGGAGATGCAGAGTTTGAAACAAGATAGGACAACCTACCCAGAGATCCACGATGAGGTTTGGTGCATAAAATGCAAGGGCCAAGGGCACGACAAGGACCACTGCCCGGTGTTCGCAAATTACCTTGCAGGAGGAGGGACAATGCCACTAAGACCAGAGGCACAAGCAGGACCAAGCGCAGCACCTACACTATTGTGCACGATTTTTCAGATAGGAGGAAAGCATGCTACAGATAACTGCCATCTATTATAGAAGTACACGCAGACTTCATAGCAGTTGTTTTGTAATTTCTGTAGATCAGTAGGCTATGATGAGCGCACCTGTAGAAGTTATGAGTTGATGATGGATCGGACGCCTACCTACAGAGTTCAGGCTTAAACACGGCCCCTTGACCAGAACGCAGGGATGACACAAACCAGATTTCAGAGGCGCGAACAAGGCTGAGGTGAAATGGGACCAGGAAGAGGTCACAAACAACTGATATGTTACAATTGTGGAGGGCCAGGACATTATGCTCATGATTGTACGAATCCAACACGACCATCATGCTTGTATTTTACATCATTTGATCATGAGACAGAGGATTGCCCAACACTGATAGCGAGGTTGCGCGATAAAGGAGCACTCCAACCTCCCCCGAATCAAACCCTGCAAATGATGAGGTCTGAGCCGCGTGAGGAAGACCCCAATGTAAATATCGTGCTCCGGAGTGGTATTACGACAGGGGATGACAAAGGCAAGCAGCGTGAAGGAAGTACCTGGGTTCGCAAGGCTCCAACGAAGGAACCAGAATTTGATTTGGAGCGCGCTAAGGAGACCTTCATGGAAGCTAAGAGGAGCTTCGCTTATGCCTCCATTTCAGGAAGTAAAGACAGACTGGAGCCGGACATGGACCCATCGATGCTCACTACGTTCTTGAAGACATGCATGAAGCTACTACGTGACAGCAACGCTGTAAAGGCACTGCAAGAACTCATAACTAGATGTGTTGGGACCGCGCCAAGAGAACCGCGCGTAGTTCAGAAGCTCGGAAAGCACACGACACGAACATGGAGGAAGATGAGATTGATCGCGGAGATCGGGGAATACGAGATGGACCAAGTGATTCTAGATCTAGGATCGGACGCGAACGTCCTGCCAAAGCAGACATGGGAGCACATGGGCAGGTCTGCGTTGTAATGGTCTCCTATCCAACTGCGAATGGCGAACCAGCAAAAGATCCTACCTATGGGGATATTGCAGGGAATCACAGTGGACATCGAAGGAGAAAGCACACTAGTAGATTTCGAAGTGATAAAGATTGTTGATGACAGCAATCCCTACCCCGCATTATTGGGAATAGATTAGGCCACTAACATGAATGGAGTGATAAATCTAAAAAAACACAAGATGATTATTGAGAAAAAGTAACTGCGTGTAGTGGTACCATTGGACCCTACAGAAGGATCGTGCTACACAGAGCAAGTGCGTGACTACGACAGCGACGATGACTTGGACTGTATCTACAAAATAACCACGCGGGAGCAGGACTGGGTAAATCCAACCATGGATGGCCGAATATCATGGGAGCACAAAAGCTCCTACACATCAGATTCTGACAAAAAGATAGAATGATGGCAAAACTAGTTACACGAGGTAACCACACTCAACAGTAACATGATGACGAGATCATTGCATTGTGTAACAACAGAAATAAGGGATCTGCCTACGTACGATGGATTAGGTGAAGTGGAGGAGTTCTTGAACAAATTTGAAAGAGAAGTGTTGGAACAACAACGTTTCGATGCTCTGAAATGGGCATTGCGCGCTATGCCTGCAAGATGGTGGGGTACGCACCATAAGAGTTTTGAGGACTGGCGTGATTGTCGAAGGATGATGCACATGCGATTTGGGAAGCCTCTGATGCGATTAACTGACAAAATTGTTGAACGAACCGACCCATGTACCCGCCTATCCAGGTGGATACAGGGATATGGTGCTAAACCTATACGAATGCACACCATCCTCGTGGTAGGAGACACAATCGGAACACATGTGCGAGTAAGGAAATGGCGCGAACAACCCCTCCGGCGGGGGCCACGAAGTATGGAAAGTCCAAGTGCGCAGAAGAATATCCACGTAGAAGTTTTTAACAAAGTACGTGAAGCGTTGAACAAGGTCCACACTATGAAGCAGACTAACTGGGACCTGCGCGTACCAGCGGTTATCTTGGCTTATAGGACCATGTGCAAAAACCTAACCGCGTAGGCACCGCCAAGGCTGGAGTATGAAGCAACCATAGTAAGCCCTATAGTACTTGAATAACTTAGACCGCGCATGATAGCACCGATAGATATGACGGTTCGCAGAACTGTGGAAGCAAAAATCCAACAGGGAAATCTCAAACTCCAAGAACTTGAAGAAGAAAGGATACGATTAAGGAAGAAAAGCGCTTTGGTGGACGCAAAAGTCAAGAAGCTAGAGGACGAGATAAAGGAAGATTTTCTCGGAAAAGAAATCAGGGTGATAAGACAAGATGCATTCGATGGTGATGATAGGTTTAAGGCCTATCGCCATGAATTGGTCAGTGTGATGCCTTGACTTGGACCGCGCATTGCTAAGCATATTGACCAGGGTAGCGAGTCACAGATGGTGAAGTGCGCGATGCCGATTGTAACAATAAAAGGTGGGTATTCTCCAGGAAACATGATGGATGATTGGATGGAACTTGACACGGGTGGTGCGACCACCTGACTAGCCAAAGGGAGAACAATCTTAGCGCTTCAAGTAGTTGAAAAGGAGCGCGGGACTATAAACTACTCTGGCCGGGAGCTGCACGATGTTGGAGTTGCGCGCAGAAACAAAGAGTCACAAGATCTGCGACCGCGCATGGGAGGTTGCGATGTTGCGCGGGTTGGCCAAAAAGTGACCATTGAAGTCACTATTCACAATGGGATGCTCGACTTGAGGCCAAATGGAGCAGGTGGCAAGTATTTAAGACGCGATTTATGGGTAAGATTTGGAAAAATTTGCCACCAAGGGAACATTAATGAACCAGATTTGGGGAAAACGGTCAAATTCAAATTCAAAAAGCACTATAAAATACAAAGGGCTGCCCAGTGAACAACACTTGGTCATTTGCGAATTGAGCTATTAAGAAGAGCCCTGATTGTTGTGTGCCAAGTGTTGATTGAGCCCCTGAGTTCACGAGTGCGATATTTCTGGATAGATACGATGGCATCAACTGAGGCTGTTATGGAGATAATCGAAATGAGCGCCGAAGAGGCCGCGCAGACCCTGGTTGTGGGGGATGCTCCGGAAGATGCCGGGATTGTGACAGAAATCCTGAAATCACTGCGCACACCAAGACCCAAGAAGGACAAACAAGTAATGGTTCTCATATGTGTGTCCCCATGGAACCCACTATGCACCAAGTTGTTGATGGAGGAGAAGGGGAAAGTTGTCACCATAGAGACCGATGACGAAGAAGAAGATCTAGAGGATCTTATCATCGCAAAGGACGAGGATGAAGGATAAAGGCATGGAGGAGGACACTTAGCCTGCGCACCCCACAACAAAATTGCCTACCTACGTCCCCCTGCGAAAAGGGAAGGCTAAAGTGCCCAAGGACCTGGACGAGACAAAGAGATCACTCTAGACCCCGCTCCTCCCCGAATTTATTATGTTTGAGGGCACGCACCTGGGATGCGTGCCGAGCCTGAAATTTGAAGATTCGGACCTCACTGACCACAAGAATTTCCCTCACCTTGAGACCAGGCACCTTATGAAGCCCAAGCAGAACACCACGGCAGGGGTTACAGAACTAGAGCTGCGAAAGTGGTTGCACGGAGTGGAAAAGGCGGGGCTACTGAATTTGCTCTAGGTGCCGCATTTCCACCGCGCCCCAATAACCATTTTCATCATCAAGCAGTTGCTCTGCCTGGTGCATGATGGGTGTTTATGGATGAAGGAACCCATCCCCATTACGGCAGACTTGATTCACCACATCTCCCGGCTTCCATGCAAAGGGGAGGACCCCGCAGACATCTCGGAAGGGAAGGGCAGTGACTTGGCCATCGCGGAGGCCATGAAGAAAAAATACAAGCTGGAAAAGAAGAAGAGGGGCTACGCCATCTCCAACATCAAGGAGAAAGCACTACGTGTGGCGACCCAAATTCTGGCAGGAAAGGTTATGCGCAAGTGCCGCACAGACGAAGTCCCCGCGCCAGTGGTAGCACTGGCTGAGCAGTGCGCGAAGGGGGTCCACTTTAACTGGTCCGAGTTCCTCTACAAGGAGTTTTTAGAAAATTACCGCGAAGCTCAGGAACAGGGAAAAATGTTCCACTATGCATGACTTATGTTGTCCATAGTGCTCGTGGCAAGGGAATTACCTTAGGATAGTCAATTCCTCATAATTGACAAGGAACTACCAGAGGCCGCGAAGTACGCTTCGCTTTGGGCCACAAAGGATGCTAAGAGGATCTGCGACAGCAAAATATTCTGGGTGTTCATAGAGATGAACCTCAAAATGGGGATCAACCGTAAGCCACAGTTGTCACCCACTATTTACAACAATCTACAGAGTTTTGCAAAATTCAAAGTGGGCATGCATAACATTTATATCAGAGCGTGCAAGGATCCGACCAAACAGTGGATAGAGCTACCCTTCGTAGCAACAAACGATGTCATTTTTAACGTACTTGAGGCATGGTCGCCGAAGTGGTGCGCCCCAGATATCGCGAAGATAGAGAAGTCGGCGACACAGAGGAAGAAAGAAGAAGCCAAGCTGCGCATCACACAATTGTCCAAAAAGCAAAGGAATGAAGTAGCGGCAGCAGAATTGTGGGTGGCGCGGGATACTACACAGAAAGAAACTGAGCAAGAAAAGGTCGCAACAGCACAGGAGGCACCCGCAAAGGCGGTTGAGGGCCAAACAACACCTTCGCAGGTGCAGGAAGCAGAGGAAGCAGAGATAGAAGAGGGAGGTGCGAACCCACAAACCGCGTCAACTCAGTTGAAGTGCCAGCACCCAATAGAGCGAGTCGAATCGCGTAAGAAGGTCAAGGCATCGAAGTTGTTTATTGACACAAGGAAGCAATCCTGAAGGCGCGCGTTCAGCCTTGGATCGACAAGGCCTTCACCAACACGGCGGAAATTGAAGGCAAGCTCGCACAAATGCAGGGGATGCACGCACTGATGCAAAGAAGCACTATCGACACAAAGGTCTCGGAACAACGTATGCAGCAGATCTAGCAAGCAGTAGACTAGTGTGTTGCTGATCTTGCCGCAGTTCGAGAACAGTTGGAGGGACTCCGCGCAAAGATCTCCGTGCCCACAAAATGACTTGAGGGCGAGTCACGATGTTTGTGTTGGGGGCCTGTTGGACATGGAATCCCACCAATGCATGTTTTGGGGCTTAAAGCCCAAGTTTTGACCAAATCTTGTTGTAAAAGCTCCACGAATAACAGATGCGGGCGCAAAAGTATGATAGACTCACAAGGTTGTCCACCCTAGTTTTGTAATGTAATGTCTGCTGGATAGACCTACCCATGGTCCACAGACCATGGGATTGTATAAATAGAGTGAGGCTCTAAGTGTAAGATAACTAATAACTAATGAAGAAGAATAAGGAAGTCTAAGTGATTGATTCGAAGTGTAAAGTGTGTATGTGGGTCGTATAGTAGGAGAAGGCTATGCAGCTGAGTGCGCAGGGCAGGTCGAGTCTGTAACCGTTGAACGAATCAATAAAGAGAAGCTTTGCTATAATTATGTGTATATTTTCCTGGTTTAATGCATGATTGATATAGTTTGCAAATATATTGTTTATTTACTATGTGAACCTATATGAATGTTTTGTATTGTTAAGTATAATTTAGGACACTTAAGTAGGCGAAGGTGATTAAACAATACTGGAAGATAAATAAGATCTCGGGCAATAGCGCAGAGCACGGCACAACTCTTGGCTAGGGTTGCGTAAAGGCAGTGTACCAAGCCACGAGGAATGGGAAAGTGCATGAAACCACCTGCGTACAAGGAAAAATGAAGGACCAGTAGAATTCATCAGACATCTCCAAGGTGCGAAAACTTGGTTCTAGCACCCTCCCATACTATTTCGGGTGAGACCTCAGCGTGCGCTCTGCGGACTGTTGCCGAAAGGGCCAGTAGTACTGGGATTTGTTTGGCTAATTAACTCCAAACCTAGGTCAAGCCCCAACAAGCCAACAGATATTTGTCACGACTACATAGATAAGGATGCATATGTACGTTTATAACTAACAATAATTGGATGCATTTGAAAAAGAACACCAAAACCCCCCTTAAGTAAAATGTAAGGAGTAAATAAAGAAGAAAAAAATGGGTCCCAACAATAAGGCTTGCTAAAGTACTCAAGTATAAAGTCTTATAAGCGGATAAAAGGAGAAAAACATGTAGGGAGAAAAAAAACTCCTCCCTAAAATAGAGAAAACAACATAAACAAAAAGTGAAGGTAGGAAGACTATAGATGACCACACAAGAGCTTTGAGGGTTAGCTCAATTGGTCGAGACCCTTTCGTTAAAGCACATTTTTTATTGAGAGGTCACGGGTTCAATTCTTTCGACACTCTCGGAGTCAAGCTCCATGGTTGAGCCAACAGGAAGTGGTCCCTTTGGGTGGATCTACCTGGTACATTATTTTGTGGACATAGCGGTCACCAATCTCTGGGGTCTGTAAAATAGTTAAAAATATATATATATATATATATATATGACTATATAAGGAGAAGTCCATTTACCCCAAACATTATCATAACTCAATAAAATGATGTGATGCCAAAGGTTTACTGAAAATTTATGCAACTTCCTCTTCAATAGGAAAATATTCGAAGTTAAGAACATAATCTTGGATGAGTTTGTTGAATGAAATATGTGTGAAGCTCAATATGATTTTTCCTTAATGCTCCACTATGTTGTGACAAATTTGTGTGGTAGTTTTTTATCACACCAAAGAGTGGTAGGATGATCCTATTGAATTCCAAGCTCTATCATTAGATGTTGAAGCCAAAGAACTTCCTAACTAGCAAGAACTATAGCATGATACTCAACTTTTTAAGAAGATAATGTAATTGTCAGTTCCTTCTTGCAATACCAAGCAATAAGAGTATATCCAAGGTAATAGACAAATTCAAATGTGGACTTTTGATCATCCACTGAACCAACTCAATCAGAGTCTATGAAACCCACAAGCTGAGAAGCACTAGAGGTGTATTGAATCTTAAAATGGGTGGTACCATGAATGTACCCTATAATGTGCTTCATTTCCTTCCAATGGCTCTCATGAGGATCTTGATAGAGTTGAGAGACAAGCCAAATTTCAAAACAGATGACAAGATGTGTATGAGTTAGATATAGTAAACTACCAAAATGAAGGATTAATGTGTGGTGAAGATATATTGGTAGAAAGGGTAAGGCCTAACTAAAATGAAGTAGACACAAGATTACAAATAGTCATGTCAAAGAAAGAAGTAAATCAAGTGCATACTTCTACTAAAAATGGAAATGTAGACTTAAGAACTTACAGACTAAATAATAATGTAGAAGGCCTAGATCTATCATATCACATTGTCCCATCAATGCTTCCTAAACATTATAAATCATAGATGAAGAGCTTCATGTAAGAATTAAATAATTCATATATAGAACCAATATCAAGGGATCAGTGCTCTGAAGTTTAAAGTATAGGATCAAATGACAATGATTCAATCCTAAATCAATCAAAAAAATATCCATCTTCTCATACCAAGCTTGAGATGATTTTTTAGAACATAGAGTGAACATCAAAACCTACAAACAAGAGAAGAACCTTCAAAAAAAACAAGATTTTGTTCCATGTAGACTTCCTCATGCTAATCACAATGAAAAAAAGCACTCTCCACATCCCCCTAGTAGATTGATCATCCTTGGGAGGGAGAAAGAGAAAGCACAATGCATGTAGAATTATCTTGGAAAAAAGGGAAAAGGTGTCAAAAAATCAATCCCTTCAACTTGCGAAAACCCCTTGTCCAAAAAATGTTCCTTGTGCTTGTCAACAAATCCATCTACTACATATTTGGTTCTATAGACTCATTTATAGTGGACTAGATTTCGTTCCTTAGGAAGAAGAATGAGGTCCCATGTGTGATATTCATTAATAACAAATACTCTTAAATGATGGTAGCATCCTACTCTATCCCAATGACATCAAAAAATTATTGTGGATCGTCTAAAATGGCATGGCTCGTAAAGGAGGCACCAATTAGTTGTGGTTGAATATGGTGAGGGTTAGAGGGAAAATAAATGAAAATAGTTGGCTCATATCCATATATCTTGAGCCTGACTTTCACTTTCAAAATCTCCTCAAATGGTGTTCATGATCAATTGTTCATGTTTAGGTTGCTCATGATTTATTGGTGTTGATGGAAATTTTTATTCTAGTTGATTTCATCTTTAAATTTTCATTGTCTTCCCAGGGGAAGCTCAATTAATGATGGTTGTGAAAATGAAGTATTATATACCATGAGATTCTAGGTTCAAATCCCTTGATTTTAGCCATGGGCCGCATGTTGGAGGCAGTGTGGTTCACCTAGGGGTTATAGTGGTAGTGTTTAGAGTTGACCCCATGTCATGCAAGTACGAGACCTACCCAGTTCCCCTTCCTATAGTATAGTATATTTTTCTACAAAAATAACGTTGTATCCATGATCTTTAACATCATCAATATGACAATATGTGGAAGGACTTGGAGACAAAGTGGGTTTGAATAGATCATCAAAATGGACAACCCTTTAAAAAAATACATCTTTAAAAATATGATAAAATAACCTATATGCCTTCATATCCTCACAACAACCAACAAATATCAATGGTTGGCTCTTCTTCTCTATAGTTTTTCACCTTTCATCTGGAATTATGATCCAGATTGAATTTCTAAATACCTTAATGGTAGATACATTAGGCTTAACATTGGTCCAAGTTTCCTTTGGATTCATATGCAACACTACCTCATGAGGCATATGATTCTGAACATAATTGGCACAACTAATTGCTTCGTCCTAAAAGGAAGGTTCCATGTTCGTAGACTAAATCATGTAATTTATCATCTCCTTTAGTGTCTAGTTCTTTCTTTCAACAACACCATTTTGTTGAGGGTGTAGGGAATAGTGTTGATGTTCAATGCCATGTTCTCTACAAAAATATTTGAATGCATGATTGACATACGCCCCATTGTTATTAGTGCATATTTTTAATAGAGATAGAAAAATGTGTCTCAACAAAATTCTTTAAGGTCTTAAACGTGGCAAAGACCTCTCTTGTATTTAAAAGTAAGTGCATACTTATCCCATGAAAATTAACAAGTCAAAAATGACATGAAACATATGTACCAAGCCAAGAGGTGTGATAGCACACAAGGCCTTACCTTTAAGAAAAAGATATTGATGTTGTTTACCAAGAACACAACCAAGACAAACTCATGCCAAAATATACTCATAAGAATAACCATGTGCAATGAAAAAGGATCCAAAGGAAGGATCAAAACACGAAAATATATACAATTAAATATATACAATTAGGAACTATAAACAACTTTTTTTTTCCATTGACAATGTCTGGATTATGTAGTTTTCAAATCACTAAGTCGTTAAGAGAAAACTATATTGTTTTCCCATCACGAGAATGATAGATCAAATAAATAGAGAGTAAGTTGGAAAAAATGTCAAGAACAAGGAGAAACCATTGATGCTCCCATCGTCTAATTGCATGATCCTTGATCCTAAAACATCAACCTATGTAGAGTCTCTATAATCTATGAAATGTTACAATCAATCTTGAATTTTCTTATACTCGTTGTTACAGTTGTAAATGGCAAAGAGTAAATGGAGGAAGAATGCCCATATCCAAGCTCCTCCAACCTATGAATTAAAACCATCCTAAAATCTATCTCCCCGGTTTTGTTCTCTATTTGGTCCAATTAAGGATCTGTTACAGGATATACGAGCTATGTGATTAATTCAAGTTGACAACTTGTATCTGCTACAGAACATGGTAGTTTCAATTTGGCAAATGGAGCATGAATTCTTCTCTATGGGGAACATTCATAAAACAAAATGGCTCAGCACAGTCGCCTCTGGATTATCTCCCCAGTTTTGTTCTCCATTTGGTCCAATTAAGGATCTATTACAGGATATACGAGCTATGTGATTAATTCAAGTTGACAACTTTTATCTGCTACAGAACAATATGGCTCAGCACAGTCGCCTCTGAAATTTTTTTTATCTGTACCAATTATAATTTTATGACAAGTTTATGGCGATTTTGTTTGAAGATCATGCTGTTTGATGATTCTCTCAATAAGAAAAAGCTTAAAGAGAACACGATTCTACTCGTTTGTTTTGTTTCTTCTTTCTACTTGACAACGTCACATCGGAATGTTAATAGAAAAAATTTCGGTGTAACAATTCACTTTGAGCCCAAAAAAAAAACAGTAGAATGCTTTTGATTTGTCTCAATTTGGGAAGTCTAAAATTTTATAAACTTCATTAAACGGAATATGATGTCTCAGTGCATTGCAGTTGTTTGTGATAACATCATTTAGCGTCTTATTTGTCCGTGTGCTAATGTCCAATGATATTACCAACAGTGGCAATGCACTGAGAAATTCAAATTACAGCATGCAATACCAAGTAATATATAGCAAAATGTTAGATGCCCAACCTTGAAAAAGTTGTTGCACTGGAATTATTACCATTCATGTACACTTTGCTAATACCGACAACTGCCTCTTATGTGGAAAGGTCATAAGAAATGTAAAGGGCACGTGTCGAGTTGTTCACATGCCCTAATAATGCCCCACAAAAAATCATTCCTAGAAGTCATTAAACGGAATATGATGTCTCAGTGCATTGCAGTTGTTTGTGATAACATCATTTAGCGTCTTATTTGTCCGTGTGCTAATGTCCAATGATATTACCAACAGTGGCAATGCACTGAGAAATTCAAATTACAGCATGCAATACCAAGTAATATATAGCAAAATGTTAGATTCCCAACCATTGGGACAAATCAGAAGCACTATATTCTTTTTTTTCTAAGCCAAAAATGAATTGCTGAGAATCGACCCAAAAGAATTAATGCAATTCAACCTTGAAAAAGTTGTTGCACTGGAATTATTACCTTTCATGTACACTTTGCTAATACCGACAACTGCCTCTTACGTGGAAAGGTCATAAGAAATGTAAAGGGCACGTGTCGAGTTGTTCACATGCCCTAATAATGCCCCACAAAAAATCATTCCTAGAAGTCACTCCCCCAGAAAATTTAAATATTATCCTGCCTCATTTTGATATTCTATACTAAAGAACCAATCTTCAATATAGCTTCAATAAGCCTCCAAACATTGATTTAACAAAATCCATGAACATTGTACAGTGTCTACCAAGTTTCAATTATTATCCTGCCTCATTTTGATATTCTATACTAGAACCAATCTTCAGTGTAGCTTCAAACAACCTCCAAACATTGATTTAACAGCAAACCCCAAACATTGATTTAACAAAACCCATGAACATTGTACATTGTCTACCGAGTTTCAATTATTATCCTGCCTCATTTTGATATTCTATACTAGAACCAATCTTCAGTATAGCTTCAAACAACCTCCAAACATTGATTTAACAGCAAACCCATGAACATTGTATATTGTCTACCAAGTTTCAAGGAGTGTGGAGACATCCCCAGATTTTTTAAGTTGTCACAGGGATGGATAACTGCTTTATATGGTTATGACATTTGAGGTTGCAATATTTCTAGAGAATCGTAAAACAAAATTGAGTAAATCCCAAAACATTTTATAACTACTCTTAAAATTGAAGACAATACACTTTATCCTATCCTCCTTGTAAAAATGACCTTTTCCTCATTGAAACCATGCATAGGGCTAGATACTTGACATATAAAACTAAGATTAACAACATGAAATACAAGAAGCTCTCTAAGATTTGTCTCAAAGTCCAGTCCAAACTACCTGCAACTCAAAGCAGGGTTGACATAAAGATGCCAAATTTTGGCTAAATCATTGGGGAATCAAAGAAGAAGTCACTCTGCAGATATCCATGATATTAAAATATCATTACATCTAATATTAAAATATCATATCATTACATCTAAATTTGAGAAATTGTAGTGCAACAAAAAAGTAAAGAGTAAGAGAAATTAAGATACAATTGGACAGAGGAGTAAAAGTATCTGTTTGTTTTAAATGGCATAAATACAAAAATCAAGATTGTTAAAATAAAAACACTCACAACATAGATAGATAGTGAAATGGCGAATTGGATAATTCCTAAAATACAATTGTGTGACATTAGACAATTGAAGATGAAAAGTATTCTCTCTCATAATGCCCCGCATACACTCACGTTCAATATCAATTTCAAAATATTTGTTAGAATATCAAACTTCATAACCATTTACCTTCAAAGTTTTTCTTAAGGTCTAATAAAACAAAAGTTGGTAAAAACAACGAGTATAAGAACAGGCTGACCTAATAAAGGGCCCACATGTGCAAATAGTGAGAATAGGTATATATATATAGAAGTTAATATAATCATCATGACATAAACATATGATTTGGATATATGAATATAACGAGGTTATTTGGAGGAGATTCTTCTATTTTCAGAGAAGTTTGTGTAACTCGTCTTTATCACATTATCACCTCATCCAAAGTTTGTAGGAGATTCTTCTATTTTAAGAGTTTGTGTAACTCATCTTTATCACCTTATCACCTCTTTAAAAGTTTGTGTTCCACATTCACATCACATTCACATCTTCTGTACATGGTGTATACACAAATTAATTATGTTATTTTAAAGAGTTGGATAATATCATCTATCGATGTTTCTCCAAATTTAACTAAAACAACTTTTTGGACCTAAAATGCATTTGAAATGTGATTGCCATCCACATTTCTTTGTGTTTGTGTTTGAGAAGCTTATTCACAAAATCCAAATCCAACCTCATAAATGAACTAAAACTAGAGCGTTGCGGTCAGAACCAACAAAAATTAGGGTTTTATAGGCTATATAGAGAAGAAAAGGGCAACATGCACATACAACTTGCTTTAAGGACAAAAAATGTTTCTCTTGTTTTTGTTTTGTGTTTTATGAGGACACACTCCCAAGGAGGGCGTACCCTCAAGTACCCAAGGACATCCTATTTCTTCAAGGAGAGCGTACCCTCAAGTACCCAAGGACATCCCATTTCTTCAGGGGCCAACCGCCAATGAAGTCCACAAGAACCAGGGACATACAGGAGGCAGAAGGGAACATTTCCTACTAAATCCCAAAAACCATGGACTGTATGGGAAATGCAAGCCCTAGCCCCTCCGATGTATCCCCATGGAACACTTAATGATGCGCATTAAATCGTTTTGAATGAAGATTGGTTCCAAAAACCCAGCAACATTAAGATCGGACATCTTTGCAACTAATAGTTAGCAAGAATGACTTCGAGAAATAACCATAATAGGCTAGAACATTCACACCGGATATAAATAACTTAAATCCCAACCTGATCACCTGATCTCTTTTTAAATAAATTGCAAGAATATTGAGCGCCGATATCAGTACATTTTGCGCTAAACAATAAGTGAGGCACCAAATCAAGAGAAGTTGGCAAGGCACAGCAGAACTCTTATTTTGTTAAAAGTCTATACAATGTAATAAACTTTACCCCTTTATTTGCCCAGAATAATATTTACAATTAATACTACTTTCAACGGTTCAAATAAAAGAGCAAGTCAAATTCAGTTTTACAAATCCGACCAGGAAATCCAATTACAGCAATATTAATTGGTATGAGACTTCAAAAATCTTGCATACTCCTGCTGCACTATTTCCCCACCATGGATAGGATCAAAAACACACCTGTAGAAGCTGCACATCAAGTAAACAACAATATATATATAACTGCGTAAAAATATGTGGATGATGACATTAAATCATTTGTTAAAATCACACAGTTGAGTGACAACAATGAAAACAAAATCATAATAAAAGAATATGTACACCAGGGAAATACCTTCCATTTAAGCCAAGAATCACAATCGTGTTCTGCCGTCCAAAAGCAACAAGAAATCTTGTGTTCTCAGGCAGATGAAATTGAGCAAAGGACCATTCTGAGCTAAAATATTTTGGCAAAACTCCTGTAAAATTGCGTAGTGTTAGTAAATAGTATTTCTTTACTCATTAAATTTGATAAATAGACGTTAAAGTTCAATCTCTTCGGCTAACCTTTCATAAAGGAAAGCGAAGAGCTTGGGTTTGCTCCCATGTGAGGCGTGAAAAAGTTGTCAACCAGAACATAAGGCAAGTCAGATGACCCGGGCAAGTCTTTTGTAGCACTAGACTTGCTTGGAGCCTCTCCTCCAACCTGTACTTTGAGAGAAAATATATGGACAGTGCCCTTATCACTAGACACTGCAACCCACTGAGCAGTTGGAGATAAAGCAATACTGTATATCTCTGCTCTATCTACTCCTCTGCGAACCTAGATTCAAGAACAGCAGAGAGGTTATCCAATAAACAAAACTGACATGGAATATAAAGCAGCGATAACAACCTACCAAATTTACAGATGCACTGATGTTTACAGTTTTACTGAAACAATCTCACCCAATCAAATTCTTGAGTCCGACAAATGAATAAGAACTAACAGTTGGGGTATTGCAAAGACTCAAGTAAAAGCTGAAGCATGTAAAACACAAGCCTTGGGTTGCAGCGTGTTGGAGTATTGCAAGGAGACATCAAAATCCACACAGACGTCACAAGGTGAAGCTGAAAAAGCTGATCGCCATCCAAGTTTGCAGGCTGCAGACACATTTCAGGGAAAACAGACAGGACAGACCATGGCATAGTGATGCAGACTGCACCACCATGTCATGTGGAGTGACAACCATAGTGGGAAAAAAAATCTACATCAAATAGATCTGCATCACATGAACCCACCGCAAAGAAACAGCAAGACAGAGTATTTGTTAAAATTGGGAACTAGGGCCAAACTCCACATGGGTCATCTTATTTATGACAACTGATATTTTTCTTGGATTCCTCTCTCCGAGAGGTGTAGGATTGATCTAAAGATCATCCGATTCTGACATGTAAAATTGAAGATATGAATTTATTTATATTATGGACAAATTGTCAAAGTTGGCCAGCAAGCAAAACAGAGATTCAAACCCCCAGCTTATCCTCAATGTTGCATATAAAAGGAGACCTCAAGTCATTTTATCATCATCTCATCTTCATACACCTCTCTCTCCTCACTTGATTGGGTATGCAAATCTGGGCAGCTTTCTCTCACACGTGCGAAGGAGGATGATTTCTGTTTGACTGCATTGACCAGCATTGACCAAACTGTAGAGCTGCTGTTTGACTGTGTTGACCTAAAGCATTGACCTGTTTGGACTGTGGATTGGGTGAGGTGTCTTCTCCTTGGCAGACTGCAGATCTGGGCACTGAAATCAAGGTGATCTGACCTCTCATTTGACCAGCGTTGACTGCCCTAGATCTGGCCGCAGTTTGACTTTCGTTGACCAGTCTTTGACTGGACTTTTTTGGACTGTTTTGGGTTGATTGAACTTGATGTTGGAGGCCAAAGTTGACTGGGTCTGACCGATCTCTTTAGAAGAAGAATTGTGCCCTGTTTGACCAGCGTTGACTTTCTGGTTAGGGCTTATCTGCTGCTGTCATAAATTATCAGATTTGTAATTTGTACTATCTCTCTCTCTCTGCTGAACTATTGAAGAATATAAGAAGAATTGATCAAGGGTTTCCCCACATTGGGGTTTGTCCCTGGCTGGTGCCAAATCTTGTGTCCTCTTGTCTTGGCTTGTCTTCTACTATTTATATTTATATTCTATCTGCATTTTACTATCATGTTGATGTGATTGCTAATCTGGATATTGATATTGGGCTAAGAAATTGAAGTAAATTGCTCTTAAGCATAGAACATACCATTGTTACCTCAAATTAACATGGTATCAGCGTTGAGGTGAAGACAAAGCCCAAGCAAGAGTGAAAGAGCAATCACCAAAGACAGTTGGACAACGACAAAAGGCTCAATGGGTTCCTCATCCCACTTCCCGGCTGAAGACAAGCTCCATGAAAAGTCTGACTATCATGGATGGAAGATGTTTTTTTATTTGACCTTGGAAGAACAAGAAGTGTTGGATTATGTGAAGGGTAAAATCCCTGAGCCTCCTTCAAATGCACGGGCTGCTACAAAGACCAAGTACAATAACGCTGAAGTCAAAGCAAAGAAGATTATCTGAGATTCCATTGACAAGCGTTTGGTGGCCTACACCTCCGATTTGAACACCTCCAAGGAAATCTACGATAGGTTGGTCAGCATATTCAAGGTTAGTGATACAAATCAAATTTTATTTCTCAAAAATAAGTTGAAGGATATTAAGAAGGGCAAGGACGAGGATATTCAATCCTACTTCTTAAGGATCACTGAGATCAAGAATGATCTACTTTCGATTGGAGAGGTCATTCCTAACAGGGAACTTACTATCACTACCCTTGGGGTACTCTCACCCGAGTGGTATCTATTTAGAACCAGTATTCTCAATAATGATAAAATTCCAGGGTTTGAAAAATTGATGTCAAGATGCATTCAAGAAGAAACAAGAATGGTGGAGCAAGAAATGCCTTCTAATAGAAGCAACCCCACTGCTTTCTACACTCATGCCAAAAGGAGAAATAATGCAGGGTCTAAAGGTCATTTCAATGGAAAGCCTAGATCAGGTGGAAGGAAGGGAAGGTGCTTTGTTTGCAATAAGTTTGGCCACTATGCAATGGAGTGTCCAAATAGAGGGGACACATCACATGAGTATGATCACAATCATTCCAGGGGCAACTTCAACAACAACAATCAAAGGAATGGCAAGTTCAATGGCAAAGGAAAAAGGAATGGAGGACATCAAGGAAATGGTTAACCCTCTAAGAAAGCAAGGAACTCCAAGTATGAAGAATCAAATGTTGTTAACAATAAGCAAAAGGAACACTATCTTATATCGGCACTCTCCACTACTTCTCCACCAGACACTTTAAGGAATTGGCTAATTGATAGTGGTGCCTCAAGGCACTTCACCAGATACAACGAAGCTCTCTCTAATCTGATAAAGAAGGAGACAAACTTGGAGATTATCTTTGGAGACGATGCCACCTATCTCGTAAAGGGAGTAGGGAATGTTACCCTTCAATTGAATGAAGGTAACACGATTCATTTACAAGAAGTTCTATATGTCCCTGATCTCAAGAAGAACCCGGTGTCCATTTCAGCAATGGAAGACAAAGGATACAAGGGGTGGCATTCATCGATGGAAAGGTACGTGCTTGGAAAAGGAATTTTAAAGATGCTTTTACTCTTGGGTTCAAGGTTGACACTTTATATCAAGTTGGAGGAATTCCACTGGGAGCCATGTCTTGCGACACATCTCTACAATTTGAACTATGGCACCGGAGGTTTGCCCATCTCCATTATAAGGCTCTTCCCGATGTGGGACAAATGGTGACAGGTATGCCCGAGTTCAAAGTAGAGCACGAAGGTGTATGTCCGAGATGTGCCGAAGGAAAACTTACAAGGGGGCCATTCCCTTCAAGTAATAGCAAGACCATTGATATATTGCAGTTGATCCACTCCGACATATCTGGTATGATGCCCATAAACTCTTTGGGAGGATATTTATATTATCTCACCTTTACGGATGATTATTCTCTCAAGACTTGGATCTACTTCTTGAAAAAGAAAGATGAAGTGTTCACCTAGTTCCGTCACTTCAAAGCCATGATTGAAAATCAATCCAGGAAGAGAATCAAGATATTGAGGACTGAAATGGGATTGAGTACGAATCAAATGAATTCCATGATTATTGCAAAGAAGCTGGCATTAAAAGGGAGACTACAACACCATACACTCCCAAGCAGAATGGTGTGGCTGAAAGGAAGAATCGTACTTTTGTAGAAGTTGTTCGTGCCATGCTTCATGTTCAAGGGCTTCCGAAGTTCCTATGGGCCGAAGCTACAAATACCGTCATGTATGTTCAAAACCGATGCCCTCATCGAGCATTGGACAAAAAGACTCCTGAAGAAATGTTCACTGGTAAGAAAACTGATGTCTCTCATTTTAGAATTTTTGGAAATCTTGTATACTTTCATGTGCTGAAAGAGAAAAGAAGCAAATTGGGTGCATCAGGGAAAAGAGGAATCTTTGTGGGCTATAGTGAAAATTCTAAGGGCTATAGAATTTATGTGGCTAGTCAAAGGGAAGCTGAGATAAGTCATGATGTCACCTTTGACAAAGATATGGGCCTTAGCAAGATCAACAACCTCCCTATCCAAACGAAGGACAAAGAAGCTGACACCGGAAAACAGGGTGAAAAAGGGGATGAGACGATGGCTGATGTTGATGAACCTATGGATCTTATTGATCCTCCTCCTCAAGAGCCCTCTTCCTCCAAGAGGAGACCCTCATGGCTTAGGGAGACTCTCGAAGATGTTGAGATACATATCGCACCAAGAGGGACTTACTGTTAGAGCAAGAAGCCAAACAGGTATCAAGGATACTTGACCTTCATGAGCACTATCATTCAAAATGAGCCTTCATCATTCGAAGAAGCGGGAAAGCAACAAGTATGGAAGGATGATATGAATGAAGAATCTTAGACCCCAGGACATATCAGTTGTCACCTCTAAGTGGCTCTACAAAATCAAGCATGGAGCTGATGGAAGTGCAGAAAAGTTCAAGGCTCGCTTTGTTGCTCGAGACTTCTCTCAAAAGGTGTAGATTACGATGAGATATTTGCACCTGTTGCCCGATACACCACCATCCGCTCAATCATAGCCCTTGCTAGGTCGCTCGATCATAGCCCTTGCTGTCTAGCAAGAGGATGGAACCTACATCAGATGGATGTCAAGACCGCTTTCTTGCATAGTTCGATTAAAGAGGAAGTCTATGTGGAACAACCCAAGGGGTTTGAGGTTCATGACCGGGAATCTCATGTGTGCAAGTTGAAAAAAACTCTTTATGGCTTGAAGCAGGCACCCTAAGCTTGGTATGAGAGGATTGATAGCTATCTGATGAAGTTGAGATTCACTAGAAGTGAAGTCGATCTGAACCTGTACTTTAAGGTTGAAAATGATAAACCTTTCATACTGGTACTTTATGTGGACAACCTCTTTCTGAAAGGTGCAGACCCTCTCATTCACAAATGTAAGAGGGAGTTGGCTTCTAAATTTGAGATGAAGGACCTAGGACTGATGACTACCCTGATGGAACTTAACTTCAAAAAGTTATGTGGTAGTGTTGTCGGACCTGAATTGGGAAATGCTTATGAGTATCGTCAACTCATAGGAGCACTGATGTTCTTGGTGAACTCTCGTTCGGACATATGTTTTGCAATTAATACGTTGAGCCAATATATGGTTGAGCCTCATCATATACATTGGATTAGTGCCAAGAATCTTTTGATATCTTCGGGGCACAATCACTCATGGACTGAGATACACTGCCGGAGATGTGAGGCTGCATGGTTATTTTGATGTTGATTGGGCCGGCAATGTGGTGGATCGCAAGAGCACTTATGGGTGTTGTTCTTCTTTGGGTTCTGCTTCAATATCTTGGATGCGCAGGAAGCAGAAGTCGGTTGCCTTGAGCACCGCTGAGGTCGAATACATCGCTGCTAGTATGGCCTCCTGTGAAGCTGTCTGGTTGAGGAAGCTCTTCAGTGAGTTGTTTGGACATGTGCTGAATACCACCGTGATCCTTTGCGACAACCAAAGTGGGATCCAATTATCAAAGAATCCTATGTGTGATGATCGTTCCAAGCACATATATATCAAGTACCACTTTATCCGGGATATGGTACAACGAGGAGTAAGAAGGCTCCATCACATTGGGACTGATGAGAAAGTCGTCGATACTCTGACAAAGCCCCTGGGGAAGGTCAAATTCTTAGCCTTCCGAGAACGTCTTGGGAGTCGTGGAGAGACCCTCTTCCGAGGGTCCTGTAAGATATGGGCATTGAGCTCTGGGAGCTCCGAGGAGCTTGGGGTACTTCTTGGAGCGATGAACAACCATAGGGTGAGTGGTTCAGCCTTCCCCTAGCGATTTGTTGTGTACAGGGTGAGTGGTTCAGCCTTCCCCTGTGATAACCCGTGGCGACATGTGGGCAGGATGAGTGGTTCAACTTCATCCTTCTCCTGCTGAAACATCCTACCCATGCAATCCGGGGCTCATGGGAAATACCTCTCATTTAGCCAATGAGTAGGGAAATGAGGATAGGGACCACAGTACTATCGATGGACGCATCGTGTACTACTTTACTCCCTATGCTAAGATGACCGATATTGATCTAGGATCAATTGGAACTGACTTCAGGTCAGTGAGGGAGTGTTAAAATTGGCAACTAGGGCCAAACTCCACATGGGTCATCTTATTTATGACAACTGATATTTTTCTTGGATTCCTCTCTCCAAGAGGTGTAGAATTGATCTAAAGATCATCCAATTTCGACACGTAAAAATGAAGATATGAATTTATTTATATTATGGACAAACTGTCAAGGTTGCCCAGCAAGCAAAACAGGGATTCAAACCCCCAGCTCATCCTCAACGTTGCATATAAAAGGAGGAGACCTCAAGTCATTTTATCATCATCTCATCTTCACACATCTCTCTCTCCTCACTCGATTGGGTATGCAAATCTGGGCAGCTTTCTCTCACACGTGCAAATGAAGGAGGACAATTTCTGTTTGACTGTGTTGACCAGCGTTGACCAGATTGCAGAAGTGCTGTTTGACTGCGTTGGCTTGTAGCATTGACCTGTTTTAATTGTGAATGGGGTGAGGTGCCTTCTCCTTGGCAGGCCACAGATCTGGGCATTGAAATCAAGGTGATCTGACCTCTCATTTACCAGCGTTGACTGCCATAGATCTGGCCGCAGTTTGACTTTTGTTGACCAGTCTTTGACTGCACTTTTTCGGACTGTTTTGGGCTGATTGAGCTTGCTGTTTGAGGCCGAAATTGACTGGGTTTGACCGAGTTGTTTAGAGGAAAAAATTCTGCCCTGTTTGACCAGCGTTGACTTTTCTGGTTAGGGCTTATCTGCTGCGGTCATAAATTATCAGATTTGTAATTTATAGTATCTCTCTCTCTGCTGAGCTATTGAAGAATATAAGAAGAATTGATCAAGGGTTTCCCCACATTGGAGTTTGTCCTTGGCTGGTGCCACATCTTGTGTCCTCTTGTCTTGGCTTGTCTTCTACTGTTTATATTTATGTTCTATCTTCATTTTACTATCATGCTGACATGATTGCTAATCTGGATATTGATATTGGCTAAGAAATTGAAGTAAATTGCTCTTAAGCATAGAACATACCATTGTTATCTAAAATCAAGAGTATTCTTAGTGAGAACAAATATTCTTAATGTAAATACACTCTTTAATCTCTTTTTGGTATTATTACACAAGTGAATATTTACATTAAGAATAGGTGATCTCGTTAGAAAAATTCCTCACCAAGAATAATTTCATTCTTGCTTTCTCTTTGCTGTGTGCTCGTGTCATGCAGATCATTATATAATCTCTCTTTTGAATTATACAAGTGAATATTTACAATACAAGGTGGTATCATAATGAAAAACTGACGATTTTAGGACTATTCTAGAGATAAAAAATATCACAAAAGATAAAGTTCCTCTTCAATTCCTCGGTGTCCATTGTAGGTTTGGAAATGCAAGCTCGTTGATTATTGTTCAAGGCAGAACTTAATCAGCAGTTTGACCTGAAGGCTATGTAAACCAGCACGAGTCCTGCACTTATGAAGATTGACTTGTTTGATGACATATGTACCTTAAGGAAAAGAAAGAGATGATGAAGATTCAAGCAAATTAAGCGGGTTAATTATCTTTGAATCCAAAAATGAATGTAGGTCGTTTAAGCTGAATTGTAATTTGCATGGTCTACTACAAACGTATTTGTTAGTATTATAGCACTAGGAATTGCTGTTAGAAGGATATTCAATCACTAGCCTTGAGCATACCAATGAGAATGAACAGAGAAGCACCCTAACTATTTGATCAGATTGTTTGATGGCCCCCTTCCTGTCTTTTAAGTTTATTCTCACGCTGGTCATGATAGTTCAACACAAGTTCGTGAATTTAATTTATAGACAAGCATGAAAGTAATTCTATTGAAATAAAGGAGCAACCAGGATGAATTGATCGGAAATGGGGTTCTTTCCTCTACAAGGAAACTATTCTTTCCTCTCTAAGGCAATCAAACCGACATTTTTGCATTTCCTCTGGATCAAGTAAAACTACCACCAAAATGGGTCTCTTTCCTCACCCAATAACTCTTCTTTCCTCTATAAACCAATCAAAGAGGCATTTTTGACTTTTCACCCAATCAAGTAGAACTAGTGCCTTCATAACTTATATTACGGTTGATATAGAATGGAAAGGGAAAGCTAGAAGGGAAACAAGAAGGATTTTCAAACTGACTGGCTTTCTTCTACTCTAACTGTTCTACCGAAGGTGGCGCACTGCATTAACTTGCCTTGAACTCTTACACATATTGACGCCAGTCCCACAGTTCTTGCGCCAGAATCTGGATGATATTAGGCATTCCCTAGAGATCTTATAGGGATTGTTCTTCTACGAAGCCATGTAACTTATAAACCCAAACAAATTGTCGCACTTAGAGTAGCAAGGTACTCTACAGCCCAGTATGGAGGAGATGCTAAGTGCAGTACCAAATTTATATTGCAACTTTATGTGTCCCTCATGATGGGTGGAGTGCCCACTCAAAACGTCGGACATTTCGAAAACCCTACACAGTCCACTCCCAGAAATTTGCATCAAACAGGATGACCAACTGTGAAAACCTACATTTAGGGACCAAACTTGTTAAGGTGTAGTTTTGTTAACATTTAATTAGAAAGAATGAATATATGACATGGAATTAAATGATTAAAAATGTACCCCTTAAGAAATTTAATCCCTCTCAATGCTTGATAAATCTGGGTTTAGGATGGATCTACACTGGTGTACTATAAATCTGTGTTAATTGGATATCATGCTGCCAAGCTAGGGTACAAACTTCAAAGCAATATTTTCTAATGAAGAACAAAATGAACAGTTTTTGTGGTGGACACCTTTATGGAAAATGCAGCTCCAATGAAGACTAGAACCTTCATGTGAATGGCTATAAGGAATAAGGCTATTGACCTGGGTATCCTACAAAGGACCTGGGAGATGTATATTCTGCTAGAAGGGTGAAATAACCATCAATCATCTGCTGATGAGCAGCCCATATACAAATCTGTTTGACTTGAATTGGAAGGGTTTACACTGTACAGCTCACAAAGCGATTTAGCAAGGGGATAGTGTTAAAAACTGTTTAAAGAATCGTTTTTAAAGAAGGATTTAAAATCTCTAAGCGCATTCCATTGTGACTGCTTGGGGAATTTGGCTAGTTAGGAACTCAAACTCTTCAGTGATAAATACTTCGCTCTTTTCAATGTATTATTCAAATATGTTCCGTTTTCAAAGGGCTCGAGAATAAATCTGGTACTTGGGAATACTTTGAAGGAGCAGGTGAAGGTATTCCACCTTTATGGGAGACTGGGGATATACTATTCTTTTCTGACAATTACATAAAATTCAAAACATGCTTAGGCTCTGGTTCACACAACCTTGCAAGTTTGCATAGCTGATGGTTCCAAAGTTCCTTTTCAAATTGCCGAGATCATCACATCAGTAATCTGCACATAATGGGTGATTCAATAGTAGTTATAAAATGGGTGAAAGGCTTATATAGGATGGAAAGCTTCATATTATTTTTTTTGGTAAAAACCATGCTAATATATTATGTGCAGAAGACAAAATTTACATCATGAAAAAACAGAGAGAACCAGACTCTGGGAATATCATCCTGGAGCTGTTGAGGCTAATCAAAAAACTAGCCCACGCAGGGGCGCCAACCAGAGAAGCGAAACCATCCAAAGAGCTAGCCCACGCAAGCGCGCCAAACAGAGAAGCGAAACCATCCAAAAGGCTAGCCCACGCAGGGGCGCCAACCAGAAATCCGGATTATCCCACGCAGGGGAGACTAACAGTAACCAACCCATTAACGAAGTTTCAAAGACATAAACACAAAGCATTGATGCCAAAACTAAGCCAAAACAGACAGCAAAAGAGACCAGAAGACCAGACAGAAGAGCCATATGAGCCTTGAGCTCGGGCATCACTATTCGTCCATTTGCACCTCCTCTACCCAGCACCAACCGTAAGCTTCCCTTTTAGCAGCAGTGGGAAAAGTGTCTTCTGCTTCACTAGTCCTCTCCCTCTGATCGAGCCTGCTTTTTGATGCACTTTCCAGGTCTGAGGCAGGATCTTTAACCTCCTTCTCCGGATTAGTTTCAAGAATCTTTGCTTCTTGCATCTTGCTGTCAGTCTTCCTCTGCCCATGATCATCCAGGGAGTCATCGTCTTCCTGGGAATTTTCAATGAACAGGACCGAAACATGCGCACTAATCTGTGGGTTATTCATGGAACTGCTAAAATTGAAGATAGCAGAGACGAAGGCAGGCAAGGCAGCCGAGCTCGCTGCACCCGCATCCATGAATTGACTGGAGTGAAGGGGATTAGCTCCAGTGGAGCGTAAATTATTGCAATGACAGCAATGGACAGCATTATCTGCCTCGTGACTGCGAGAAGTTCCTCCTTTGGACGTGCCTCGACGGCTAAGCAGACGCTGTCGAGGTCTCACTATTCTCACAGGGGTCTAGGGGAGGAAATTCAAACAGACCACGGAGTAATCCAAACAACTAGCTGCCGGAACCGATTGCGGAATGCGCCAGACAGACAGAGAGGATATCCCGGCGGAGACGGAAAGGCAGGGCAACCGAAATTGCGAAGACCTGCTTGAAGGAAGAGCCACCAACATTCCTTGACCTTGCGCTGCAACATTGTTTATAGCCTCACCTGCTTTACCTTGGAGCTCACCCGCCATAACTGCAACCTCTGCTTGAGCCGAATTGCCGTGTTGGACATTTACTATTCTCTACAGCATCACCTTATACCAGCTGCTTTCATTACCTTCACCTTCGACGTCTGCCACGTGATGGCTTGTGGCCGGCATGTGGCCCGCCATCCACTCCCGTCCCACCCTATCTAACACCCGCATCCGGGGGATGGAAAGCTTCATATTGCCAGACATATTCAAGAAACTAAACAGAAAGGAATCAAGTTTTCCCACTATATCTTACTATCATGTTTACAAAGAACGAATATTACAGCAGATATTCTCTCCAAAGAGGGCCTGGAGGTTATTCCATAGCACTGGACGCAGATTGAATGTGCAGGGATGGCAACTTAATATCAAGTCTTTTATCCTGGATCATTCTTTAAACTCTGTTTTTATTAGTTTATGAAGAAGCGTGTGCGTGTGCACAGAAAAAAAGAACATAGTTATCATCTCTAGTATAGTAATCCTTCTAAGCTTCTTGGAGAAGCTTAAGATCATATCATGGTCACTTGGTTTAAGTCATGTTGGAATTCGTCCATAGTGAAATTCGTGAAAAATTTGCCCAAACAAAAATGTTGAAGCCATTAAATTCATGTTTATACATACAACCAAATTCATGGTCGAATTTGAAAATGAAAACAAACCAGGTGACTATGATCTGATCTTAAACTTCTCCAATAAGCTTCTGACTATGATCTGATTTTAAGCTTCTCCAAGAAGCTTGGATGGAGTTTTGTACTAAGGATGATAACTATGTCCTTTTTTCTGAGCATACTATATATATAAAATCAGGACATGCGTTTGGGCCTTGTTGGACACATGCCCTAAGTTCTAACATGTCTTGATATAAGGACATGTGTCCCACTAAAATCCCACAGTAAAAAGCATCGCATCTCGACTTTTTTTCATTTTTTCCTGTTAATTGTGTCTGTGTCTGTTCCTAGGCATTAGCCAACATGGATCTTAATGACCCAAGGCTAGAGCCAGTCACTTTTGACAATGAGTCTCTTGAGGGGTCATCCTCCACACCAACAAATGCAGCAGGAGATCTCGGATTAGGCATAGAGGAAGAGAACCAAGCAAAGTCTGATGGCAGTGGTAGTGATGATGATTATGACATGGAGGAGGACCTGGACTATTGATAGAGTCATGACTAGTGAGTCATGACCAGTACCGCTGATGAGCTATGATATTCCTACCTATTTTGTATCTATTCTATTTTGTATTTTCTGGTGGCATTCTCTCGGTATCTATGTAATACATTTTGATTTTGATGACTTAATGAAAAAGCTGTGGTGTAGGTGCTGTGCTGTACAAAAAGCAATATCATTATTATCATGTCAGATACGCCCCAGGAAGGGGCTCAAATATCAAAGCAGAATTGCTTCTTTATGGACCCTCCTCTGCTTTGCTCTGAAACAAGGCATAGATAAGCTGAAGGCAATGGGAGATTCAAAGAATGTGATTGATTGGACGAACAAGAAAACTGTGGTGGAAATTGTTGTTCTAGGGTCTCTTCTGCAGGATATTCAATCTGCTAAAAGGACACGAGTCAAACTCATGTTGGACACATGTCATGCATGTGTCGTGTCCGGCACATTAAATACATCACACGGTTGGGCGGGGTTAAGGGTGTGTCATGTTTCTTAGCCATATATAGACACACACAAACCAAATAATACACACACAAACACTTTGAGCCTTGTTGTTGTACAGCCTTCACCCCTATGGAATATCTTACCCTGGCCTACAGGCTAGAGGGTGAGGTGCTTTGTCACATGGAAAGGAAAAAAATATAGACGTGTGTATGTGTTGGCGGGGGGAGGTGGAGGAGCATTTGGTAATTTCCTAATCTCCGATAATGTATTACAATAAATAGAAAATGACAATGATCCTACTCCTTCACTTTTAATAGAGAACCTGGACATGATGGATGCCTAAGCCATCATGAGGGCTTACACATTATCCCCTTCTGACCTCACTCTTCAATTGCGGCAAGTTCTACAATTGTGTATAGTATTTTGGTAATTTCCTACTCTCCAATAATGTATTACAATAAATAGCAACTGACAATGATCCTACTCTCCAATAATGTATTACAATAAATAGCAACTGACAATGATCCTACTCTCAAGACAAGGTCTAGTAATTTCCACTGCAGCTGCATTTGAACTTCTCCTTGGGTGCGGCATATTTGGCAGCATTTTCAAAGAATGTTTTAACTATTGCAGAAAACATTCAAAAGTTGGCCCATAAACCGTAAATTTGAAAAATACATTCGTTCCATTCTGAGAATTAAACAAATTTCAGCAAATTCCCCTTTGAAAGAATGAAATTACAGGCATAATACTAATGGGTAATACTAATGAAAGTATAATACTCATAGTTATGAGATTCAGCTAAATAAAAAGGACGATTTTAAATGGATTAGTTTGCCATCTCTTCAAATTCGGTGAATTTCCAACTTCGTGGAGTAAAGTAGCCAAGCACAGTAACTTAGGCTCAAACTTCAAAGCTATAGAAGTGTTTACCTTATACGCTTCTTTTCATTTTCTAAACTCTAACTGCTTATTTGATGTGCATGCAGAGTTACACTCGCGTAATTACATATTCAAAATCTAAATTATTTTTGTAATTAGATGCAAATTTTATGTGTTTCACGTTTATCTATTATAATTAGATTCAAATTATATACGTCTAATTTCCATGCTTGACATTTCCTATAAATATTTTTTTCCAACTTTGGTAGAAATCAAGCAGAATTGCTGAAAAAAATCTGAAATATTTGTTTAATATCTTCAATATTGTCAGACACAAACTTTGCATAAAGAATCATTATTTAGTTGTAAGAATTACAAGATTGAATCAAAAGATTTTCAGATTTGCATCTTGCTAAACCACAAGCCATTAATCACCAGCATCACACCGAACTTTCAACTATTCTTTCACAGCTCCTTCACTTTTAATAAAGAACCTGGACATGATTGATGCCTAGGACATCATGAGGGCTTACAAATTATCCCCTTCTGACCTCACTCTTTCAATTGCGGCAAGTTCTACGACTGTGGATAGTTTAAACTTTAGACCTAAACTAAAAATTTTAATTCAATTTTGCCGATGTGTTATAAATCAAACATATTGCTAATAAAATACATAATCTCACTCCCCATTTGAGCAATATTCACAAGCGGCCACAAGTGAACAGACTAAAACTAAGGTAATAAAAAATGAGGGCATACTTTCTAACAACTTTATAATGGAAAGTCCACCAAATACATACCTCTTGTAAGCGGCTTCCATCCAAAGTGTTAAAAATCCGTACAAGAGTCCCTTTCGTACTCGCAGTTGCAAGAAGAAGTCCATCCGATGTTAGGGCAAAGCAAGCAATGTGCGAGTCATGTGCTGATATAAACTTTGTTGTCTTCAAACCATAATGTTCAACACGAACCTGCCCACGATGCAAACCAGGGCATGCCAGAACACAACTGTTGGATGCATGAGAGAGAACACAAAGACCTTTGGGATTAGCAAGAGTCTCTATTTGATGAAGAAGTTTCAGGTCCTGAAATTTATAAACATATATCTTGTGCTCCAAAACCACAACTATACGATCTCTTCTTAATTTTACTGCTCGAACTTCGGACCTAAAAGTAAGTTCACCAATACATCGACTCTGATGATCATCCCATATCATGACTTTATTAGGAGGGTACTGAGGATTTTTCCCACCTCCGACAAGGGCTAAAATATTGCTCCTGAATAGCATCTCAACTATGCCAATTCCTCCTCTGAAATTTCTTCTGAAAGTTTCTTCGAAAGGATCACAATTATATATCCTGAAACCTTGATCGGTGCCACAAGCAAAACAACCATAGTCTTGGTTGAAATACGTGCCGAGCAAGGTGGCTTCATTATTGCTGCTGGACTCTGATGTGGACTGACGAGGTGACAAGGATGCTGAAGATTGATGGCCAGATTGTGCAGGTGACTGTTCACTGTCAGTAGTTTGATACCCCGATGGGGATGGAGAAGCTGGTGAGCGCATAGGCATAGAAGTAGTTGCCATCATATTCTCAGCAAAAACTCTTCAATGAAGAATTCCCCCAGTTGCAAAAATGCGCCGGCAGAGCGAGTCAAATATGTCCAAAATCCGTGAGGTTTGAGCTACAAATTTTCCGTTATTTAAGATACCCCAAAACAAGAACTGTCCAACTGGTCTGTATGATCAAAATTTCCTGTACAATGAAATCACAAACTGGTGTTTGTGGTCAACTTCGCTTTCCCAGTAAAATGAGATCAGAGAAAACCTTAGGACCCATATTTTTGTTGTAAATTTAGAAACTTTGATAAATCTTTGTAATCCCAGAAATATTCACTATAAAGATTTGGCAAAAATATTGCAAAATTTTCTAAATTTCCAGGGATTTGATATATTTTATTTTTAAAAGTAGCCATTTATTAACCAAACGACAAATGTTAACCCCTGGTGAAAAAAGTTCCAAGATTCTTCCCTACGAACACAAGGTCCATAGAAATCCACGACGCAGAGTAATGCGAACACAAGGTCCATAGAAATCCACGACGCAGAGTAATTTCATACTCTGTATTTACAACTTTTCTAAAATTAAGTTGTTCTTAAATATAACAATCAGTTTTAACGAACCTTCTGCGAAATGCAGATTATCTAACAAACCGATAATATTAGGCAAAGTTATATTAAATTTGTAAAAGACCATTTGATATTCTCCAAACCCTATCGAAAAGTTCATACATTCAAATATAGTGTAATGTTTAACCACTTTGTGAGACAATTCATTGATAGTAAAAGACACCGACGAAAATGCGGTACATTCGTATTATGTACTGAAGAACGGAGGGGAAGAAGATCAAATTTATAAAAACCATAAAGATTTCACAAAATTTACTACGTATTTCATTGATATTTTGCAGCACTTACCAAGTCTAGATAACTTCCACCAGAATTGAACGAAATTCGACGAAATTGTCGAACGGCTGCGGAATTTCGAAACAACCCGCTAGCGTCCTATCAGCCGCCCGCCAAATTCAAAGGAGGTTTGAATAATATGACTCATCTTAGAAACTGCAACATAAAACCTAGCTTGATTTAAGCGCGCGAACCTCGGTACCCCAGATTTCAGCCAAAAAATTCCTGTATCCACCAAATATCCATAACATAGACAGCAAGATTTGAATACCACAATCCCACACAGGCTGTGACCATTATCGTTCCAAAAAAACGGAAGCAATCGAAAGCAGAATGCACAATTATCAACGAAGCATCGAACGTTGGGGATATTTATATTAACAACATATAAATCAATGGGAGGTGCCCTACTGTCAAACACGCAACGCAATATGCTTTTTGATATTTATTTTAAAAGTATTCAATGTTTATCATTACGGTCTTGGGCTGCGCTATCTCATGGGATTCACAAAGGGTCGGTATACGGACTCTGTGAGAAGGAAGATATTTAATTTACCAACTTCATGAAATATATCTTAATATATGTTTAATATATCTTAAGATATCTTATAATATATATGTATGTTTAATTTATATTTCAGTTACTACTTTACATATATACCTATTCGACATCTCTAACTTTTAGGTAGGCCCCTCTCACCTTGTTTCTAGTATTTAACTTTTAGTTGTCAATTTAACCTTAGTAATCTTTTTGGGTGCCCATAGGGGTATTTGCCAATGGCTATTATCACTTTATCAAATTTTTAATAGCGTAATTTATTTTAAAAGGTGTTGTTTAAACATGCTATGTTTTGGAGTTTTTTATTAGAATCTAGTGAAATTTCTTTAGTCAAATCTTATTTTTCGTTGTTTAAAATAGGTTTTTGACTACATACATGGATTCAACATCCTGAAAAAACCTTGGAGCACTCAGATTGTGGAGAGTTTCCACTTCAAACTTGTGATTCCAAGAAACCTCTGCTGAATTATGAACAAATTAGACCAGAAAATATGCTAGAAAGCCTTCCAAAATGTAGAATAAATAGACTACAGCATTTTGAAATGTTTAACTAGGGGTGCATAAGATCAAACCTTCTTTAACCCTTATTGATTTCTTAGTGCCAAGTGAACTGTGACTTTTCAAGGTCATACCACATTTGGGAGTTGTGGCTTGTGAAATGGAGATGGAGTTTAAGAAAATACCTACAATACCAGTTAACATAGCTAACAACTTAACAAGGAGTATGAAAAATCTAGTGCTAAAAACTCATACTTTTGTGTTGAAAACACCAAAATCAACTTATGAATTGAAGAGTGGTGCGACCAATAGCGTCATTTTTTAAGGATTACAACCATTTGAACCCATAGCTTTAAAAGCACATATTATAGTTAACAAAAACCTTAAAATCAATTACCAAATTAAAAAGTGGTGTGACAAATATTATCCTTTTTAGAGTTAAAATTATAACCTATTTGAAACCATGGCCTAAACAATCGATACCATTACAACCTAAATCTTAAAATCAATATTCAAATTGAAAAGTGGTTCTATTAGTAACATCCTTTTTTTAGGAGCCCAAATTGTAGGGGGCCTTAGTCTTCGAGTTCCATCCATTCTCATAACGATCCTAGAAACCAAACTCTGGTGGCATTGGTTATAAGGTGGACATGAACTTTGGAAAGTCATTTGGAATCGCAATTACGTCGAAGATACTTCTCTTAATAAATTTATCCATACCTCTTTCAATCAAGTTGGTTCCTCCATATGGAATCTTGTGAAACAAGGGAAGCACATAATCCAACAACATTTCTTTTGGGAGGTCCAGGATGATCAATCAACGCTCTTTTGGGAAGATTCTTGGCAACAACTCCCAAAGCTTCGAGACTCGAATGACTTAGTTGAGCTCAAAAAACATATGATGGAAGTGGGCCATATCAAAGTAGCAGACTATTGAAGTGAAATCGATGACTCCAATTAGTGGAGACAATCTTTGTCTCCTAAAGTTTGGCTCCCAAAGCCCAATGAAGAAACTTGGACATCGTTTTAGTGAACCATCAAAGGTTGTTTCATTTCTATCTCCAACCATCCCAACAAACTCCATTGGGGTGACATCGCCAATAGTTCCTTCTCACTCAAAGAGACCTACAGGTTGGAAGCAAGTTTCAAAGAATACCCCAAAGTTCCTATTTGGAAAAGAAAATCTATGGCCAAAAAAATTTATTTTCCTTTGGCTCTTAGCTTAAGGAAAAAATCTCACATGGGACAAACTCCAACCACGAAACTTCTCAAGGCCCCCCTTTTTCCACCTATGCAAAAATGAAGTTGAAGATTTTGAGCATCTTTTCAATCACTACACATATGTTCTCAACATATGGACATTCTTAGAGCATTGCATGCACCTTTCAAATTGTGATCCCTCCAGTATCCCTCCCACTCTTGAACATTGGTGAGATAGGACTTTCCAAAATCCCATCCTCAACAGGATTTAGGTCCTCTTACCGGGTTTTCTATCATGGAAATCTAGAAAGAGAGAAATCATCATGTCTTTCGTAATCATTTCCTCCCACCTTATTCCCTTTGGTCCATGATAAGGAACAATTTATGCGAATCAAACTCTGCCCAAGGCTAGTCTTAACAAGATTGGCAAACCCACGAAATCGAACTATCCATTCTTCATGCTTAGCATTCACCCTGGAGATCCCCCCCTTCATCCCCTCCCAGCATCTCTCCCCCCCTCTCCCCAAGTTCTACATCATGGTAGTCCCCTCCATTAAATTTCAATGAGAGCCCCCAAAGGCAACCTTAGACCTCTAAGATATGGCAGAGACCATCAAGGTTCTCCCCTTCACATTTTTTGGGTCCTATGGGAATCTCTAGCAATAATGTTGTAGAGTTAAAAACTTTGGAGCACACTCATTAGGACACACAAAATTAGTGGTGGAAAGAAACTCTCAAGTGGTTTGTCACCATGCTAAGCAAAAACTTAAAATGGATCTTCTCCAAGTAAAGTGTTTCACGGCTAGAGGTTAGCGAATACTTTAGGGAGGGTGGCTTCTCTTATCAAATCTATTTCAGTCATCATCCTTCCCATTTTTGTCGAACATGCAATAGAATAGTAGACCACTTGGGCAATGACAAATGTGAAGAGCAAGCCACCCTCAATCTTTGCTTCATGGCACTTGTTCTCTGTTACGAATATAATTTATATAAAATAAATTATAATATAAAT
>APFE031199009.1:135031-164436 GCA_000404065.3 Pinus taeda
CGCACACATAAGTATTGTTAAAAAGAAAGTGTGGGGTGGTGCCGCACCTCGCCGACACGGTTGGAAGACCACCGTAGGATTGGGGGCGTGACAGTTGGTATCAGAGCTCGGTTGGGCCGGGTTGTTGAGCTAGTGAAGCTCGTGACGAAGTGACCGTGGAGACAGGTTCTTGCAGGGAAAGAGGTTGGTGAAACACTCTAAGTGTGACATCAAGGACTTGGGTTGCAGGTGAAGCCGGTGCATGGTTGAGACTAGATTACAAAAGAAGAAGAGGCTATTAGCAATGGCTGAATCTCATGCAGGGTCTACTCGTAGTCCCGTAGACACTTTCGATTTGATACAGAAAGTGGTGGAAAGGTTGGAGTACTTAGAGGCTCATTTTGAAGGAAAGTTTGAACTTGTTGTGGAGGAACAAAGGGCATTCTCGAAGGTGAAAGATGAGCTCGATGAACTCCGAACTCAACATGAGTACACTGATTTGATGTGTACACAACTTGAATTAAGGGTCAAGGACGTTGAAGCTTCAAGGGACCAAGGTCTAATGGAGATCATGGACTTGAAGAAAGCTCTTGACGAAGCCAAGGATGAAATAACGGTGTTGAAGAAGGCCGTGAGGCATGGCTCAGGAGGAGGAGTGCCTCATGTGAAAGTCAAGGAACTGGATTCATTCGATGGTACAAGGAGTGCAAAGACTCTTGGTAACTTCTTGTGGGACATGGAGCAATACTTGGAGAGGTTGGGTCTATCCGATGATGAGACTAAGGTCAAGGTTGCTACTCAATTCCTCACAAAAGATGCCAAGATGTCGTGGAGAAGAAGGATGGACTAGGTTGCAAATGGAAGTGCTACTGACATCACTTCTTGGGATGAAATGAAAGGAGCCTTGCAGGCCCATTTTAGTCCTCAGGATGAAACATGGGAAGCTAGGATGAAGATCAAGTTTATAAAGCAAACCGGGAACCTTCAAACTTATCAAAGGGAGTTTGCAAGTGCGGTCCTCGAGCCACATGATATGGTGGAGAGAGACAAGGTATTCAATTTCATTGTTGGATTGAAGCCTTGGGCACACAATTAGGTGAAGAGACAAAGGATTCACACACTTGAAGAAGCCTTTGCTGCGGTTGACAGGTTGGTTGAGAACTATGATGAGACTTCTGATGATAGGAAGAAGAAGTTCGATAAACCAAAGGATAAGAAGAAAGAAGAAGCTTCGAAGTCTTATGATAGTTCGAAGGGAAAGAAGGTCTTGAAGTGTTGGATTTGTGCAGGGCCACATACGGTGAAGAATTGTCCCTCTAAACCGAAGTTGGCTGCCATAGCACAATCTAGTACGAAAGATGAAGGTGCTTCTGTGGGTATGATGCAGGTTCTTAGTACTGTTGCTGCTACAGAGGTGATCTCTCGGAAGGATCCCGAGAGGAACAAGTTGGAGTATGTTCGAATGGAAGTTGGAGGAGCTGATATACTCACTATGGTAGATAGTGGGGCCTCTCACAACTTTATGGGTGAAGATACTGCAAGGAAGGTTGGGCTGAAATATGTTCCTATCAAGGCACATATGAAGACGGTGAACTCTCCTCCGAATGAAGTACTTGGTGTGGCTGAACAAGTGGACACTACACTTGGTGAATGGACCGGGAAGGTGGACTTCACCATAGTGAGGATTGATGACTATGAGGCCGTACTAGGGATGGAATTTATGAAGCAATATGATGCGATGATCGTTCCACACTTGAAGAAGTTGTACATCTATGATGGAAGGGAAGATGTACCCATAGGTGTGCCTACCTTTGGAGTAACTAGGCCTAATCATGAGGTGGCAACAATGTAGGTGAGGAGTGATGAAGATTTGGGGGATGTATGTAAGCGTTTGTCCAAGGCAGATACAAAGCTTACCGAACAATCCTTGGTTATCAAATCACTCTCAGATAGTATCTTGGACCTGACAAGAAGGCTAGAGGTGATTGAAGATGAGGAGGTTGATGAAGCATATATGAGGCCGGGTGAGGACCGGGTCACTTACCTACAAAGGTTGGAGGTTGAAGATCCTGATAGGTGGATCGAATTGATTAGTGAGGGGGGGCCTTCAAGCTCTCACCCCTCTACATCTTCTTAGAGAGATAAGGAGATGGGACTCATTGTTAGCTGCTCATGGCAGTGAGTCCCTTAAGCAGTTGAGCAGGTTATGATGGTGCAGGGATGGCTTGGCATCAAGCATCATGACATGTTGCAGATGGATGGAGATTACTTCATGGACCTAAGCATGGACTATTCTTGATGGAGTTCAGGATGTGGCAGATGTTTTGGGAAACAACTGATGGTGGCATGAGGATGTTCACTCTCATTGTTTGAGCGTGATGGTTGGACTGATCACCCGACTAGTTCAAACATGGGGTCGCGAAGTGTACAGAGATGTGTTGACATTGGGTGGAGTAGCATGGCAGCTGGGCACATGGAACACATGGAGCTATTGTGTTGACATGTTGACATATGACAGAGATGTGTTGGCATTAGGATGGAGTCTCATGACAGATGAGCACATTGGACACATGATGGAGGTAGGTGTTCTCTTGAGGCACTTGACTTGATGATGAGGTGCTCTCTTGAAACACTTGACACTTGATGGAGAAGTGTTCTCTTTGAGCACTTGGAAAATTGATGAGATGTTGGCACATGGTGGTGGTGTGTTAACACGTGTTGACATATCATGGGCAGTTTGCACATGATGGAGCTGATGACATGATGGAGGACACATTGTTGTAGTGGACATGTAGCTTGGTGTTAGAGGGATCAGCTTTCCATGGTGGAGATCAGCATGAAGACATTGTGGCAGGTGGTCGATGATCATGGGCATCGATGACATACCTTGGTATGGAGTATCTTGGTGGCGGTTAGTCATTTGGATGAAGCATGGTGGAGATGGAGGCCTACATATGTTTGCCATATGTGACGGGAGTTGACATCATGGTCTGTTGCTTGGAGTTGGGATGTTGTCGAGGACGACAACGACTTCAGGTGGAGGATGATGTAAGGACCTCAGGCAGGCGGCTGTGCGACGGGCGCACAAATGCGATGGGCGCCCCGGGCAAATGCCGGGCGACTTGGGCGAACCGTCGGGCGGGCACAAACGCGAATGGGCACGCGGGCGAAACGCCGGGCGGGCGCGTGCACGATGGCAAGATGGAGAGCGCAGGTGCACGGGCAGGCGCACACGGAGGGCACGCGGGTGGACGCGAACGACGGGCGCGTTGCACGACCTGCAACATTACCACGAGCTATGTGCGACATTATGATGGACAGCGAAGGCATGTGCGAGGATATGTGTGAAGCGTTGGATGTTTATATGCCAAGTATGGGAGCGAATTCACATATGAAAGCCGACTGAATGTTGGGCACATGTAGAGGCTTCGTGTGGAGGATTGGGGCGTCGGCTAAGGGGCTTTGCCCACCCCTCACACACGATAGCGACCAATTATATTTGGTGAGCGTTGGAGCAAACAAACATCAATTCGAACTTGGTCTTTCATTCGCTCTACACATAAGAGAAGAGTCATAGCGCAGGTGGTGTGCATAACTCATGCGCATAAGGCATGAATGCGCAGAGTTAGCTCTTGGACATGGTTGAGGTATGAAGGTCATATGAACAGGTTGAAGTGCAGAATTGTGCAGGGTTGTACGAGCGTCTTGGTGACCCGTGTGTGGGCACCAGCTCATGGTATAAAGGTGCAGATTCTCTATGTAAAGGCAGGTTGCCTTGTGTTGTAAAATTGGCTAAGTGTTGGCTTGGATTTTGCCAAGCACACTAGCTCATTGTACTATTGGAAAACTGATATATAATATATTGTTGGGCAGACTGTTCGGGAGTTGCCCCTCCCCTTTATATCTTGCAATTGATGTTTTATGATTGTTGTGATAATGAATGAGTATGGGCTTCATTGATATAAAGGTTTAATGCATTTTACTTGGTTGCGGAAAACAAACTAAGTATCGGTTGTGAATTAGGCGTAGTCCACACACATAAGTATTGTTAAAAAGAAAGTGTGGGGTGGTGCCGCACCTCGCCGGCACGGTTGGAAGACCACCGTAGGCTTGGGGGCGTGACACCCTGCCTCATACACAGTCACACCTTTTCTGACTACCTTTTACCACTCTATCGCAACACGGACGTTGCTCTCAAATTGAATTCAGAGAGAATTCTCCACATTCTCAAAGCAGTCGGTCCTCTCTCCCTCGATGAGGCTTAAACTAATATTGTTCCAAAATGCCCCCCAAAAAATAACATTCTTGAAGAATTTAAAGAGGGCAAGAAGAATGAGAACAATAACAATTTTGAGGAGAAATTCTCTTCCAAATTGCTGATACAGGAGCAAGAAAATGACAGCGGTGAAAAAAGTGTGGCAGTTTTTTACTCTGCATCTGCAGGTCCTTTTGATGCCATTAAAGGTTATGTCCTTCGAGGAGAGTAGCGATGCCTTAATATTAAGCTTCCTACAGATGAGTCCATTTCAAAATCGACCCAAAAAGGGGGCCTAAGAAAAGTAAGAATTCTCTCAAAAGAGGAGCTCCTAAAAATGAGTCTGATTTTCATAGCACTAAAATTATTGGAGAAGCACAAGTTGATGTTACTTCACATGGTGCTACAAGTTCCATTGTTATTAGAGAAGAGTCTTTGAACCAAATGGATAAAAAATCAGAAGGGAAACAAGATTTACATTATGAGAACAAGTCAAATAATTCATTGAAGCATTATAGCCACCCAATTCAGAAGTTGAGGAGAAAATTTCAGTGGAACAAATTATTCCTAGTCCAACTTTGCTTGTCATAAGCATTTGGGAGGACTGTATAAATAAAAATGGGCAGTTGTTACAGTACGCGAACGAGGGTTTTGATTTTTTGGTCCCTCTGCCTCAAATTCATTCAAGAACAATCAATCAGTGCCAAACAAATGTATGACCATGACTGTACGAATTCGCACGACTTTAATGGGGCATACAAATAAGGAAAATAATTTAGAAAAGTTATCTTTATAGAGTAATTATAAAGTATCTTTATAGAATTATAAAATTACCTTATAATATGGTTTTATAAAGTTACTTTTTAAAATTAATTAATTAATTAATTAATATACTAAATAAAATAATTACGCCGTAAGGCATTTCCCTTTGGGATTAACTTCCCTGTATGCCACTCTGTAATGTCTTGAGTCGTTGATCCGTTGTGTTAGACGATTAAAAAATCTCTTTCGTCAGATCATTATAGGCTGATCATTATCGGGTGGAAGTTAGTTATCCTTGTATGTGACTATGTAATGTCTTGAGCCGTTGATCCATCGTGTTACAGGATTAAAAAAATCTCCTCCGTTGGATCATCATTATAGGCTGTTGTACATTGTAGGTTGGATCATTATACACTGGAAATTAGTTAAATAGCGACTACGATGGAAGTTAGTTAAAGAACAACTCATACCACTGTGTATCCTACAGATGATAAAAAGGCGAGAAAGCAAGCATGAGAAAGGCAAGAAGGGAAGCATGGGAATTTTTTTCATTTGTGTAAGTATTTCAATTTGTGAAGTATATTGTTGCTTCCAGACAAAAGTCGAGTAAGTGAACCTTGCAACACTAGGTATTAACAAGACTAGGTCCACATCAGAGACAGATTCTTCTAGGATGGAAGGAGCTTGCAATCTTCTAGGATGGAAGGAACTTGCAATGAAGCTGACCTCGTTGACAAACATCATCTGATAATGCAAATTATGTATAAACAACCCTCCATTGATCCGAGTTATATTTGCATTGGAGAATTACTACACTCGTAGTGTCAGATCATACACAAAGATCTCGGTCAATAACATCGTGCAGTAAAATTTTTGAGATTCAGGTACTCAGACAAATGGGCAATTGCAGAGGTTTTCATTGGGTCATCCCTTTGCATTATTGCCCCTCATCTTTGCAGTTCTGGGTGCAATTATCTCGATCTTGGGGTAAGTTTCCTTTTTGCAAATCTCTCAACATATCCACTTTTTTAGATTTATGGGTTCTTAACATTTAGATTGTATGGCCAATGGATTATAAATTTCTGGAATATGAGTTTTTGTTGCCATATCTTGTATCAGTTTTGAATATTTCGATATTGGCTTACCTATGCCCATATTGTTGTATATTCATTTCAGGGCTGGTAAACATGGCAAAGCTTCCTCTTAAAGTGATGAGATGGTTCACTAACCATATATCCTACTATCCTGTTGAACATTACAATGTTTTCATTCTTTTCATCTGTCTCGATACTCTTATTCATGTTTGTAAATAAGAGTATTGTGTATTGTCTGTTCAAAATAATTTTAAGGTGGATTAGGTCAACAATATTGATCTTGAACCGTGTTCCATCCATGAGGGAGGATGTATTTTTTTATCTGTAAAAAGCAAAGCACAATAAGTTATTATCTGCAAAAATAGTAAGGAAAAAGAAGCTTCACAACCGTGAACTTCTTGTTTTTCATTAATAATGTAAAATTTTTAATGATTGGGATTTATAATTTTCTTTGTATTCGAATTGAATAATCTTAACCATTAATTTGTAATTTTTAACAGGTATTAAATTTTTAACAGATCTGTACTTCTTCAACTTAGTTAAATTTTACACTCAACTAAAAGAAATTGTATAGGAAAATACTTTTCCTGAACCTTGGTTTCTGCAAGAGAATTGGTTGTTGATACTCTTTCAACAACTTGGAGTTTACAGAAAATTGCAGTAATGTTGGTGTTGAGTTTTATACATTGTAATTTGTGCTAACACCTCTATTGAAAAGGTCCCATTATTTTTAACAGGTATTAAATTTTTCAGACCATGAATTGTTGCTCCTCACCATCCCTGTCTCCAGGCTTGCTGAGGCACCCAGAATTATAGCAAAATATGCTGAACCCGAGTTAGCTGCAAGTGAATCAAGAATCAATTATCTTTTTTGCTTCAATTCTAGCGCAGGAATATGTAATAAGATATAAATTGTAAACTTACTAAAATAGTTAGATAATGACCCTTCAATGATTTGATACAAAGATGAACACCATTTGGTGGTAGCTGGAATGTTCTGCATACCATCCTTTTCTAACGTTGCGTGAAAAGATCCATATCCTCAAGACGTCCTTCAAAGGAGTAGCAGCATCATAAGGTTTCTATGGACAAACAGGAGCTCACGCGCATTCAACGGGTGATGGATGCCTTAACAACGTCCTCCCCAAATTTGATGTCTTTTGACAAAAGGAGGACATTAAGGGCTCTTGAGAAAAGAAAGCAGCATCTCCTTTATATAGAAGAAGCCTCATGGCGTCTCAAAAGCCGTGCTTTGTGGCTCAAGCATGGTGATCATAACACAAAATATTTCCAAAATATCGCCAATGCAAGGAAATGAAGGAACGCTATTTGGAAGATCGATGACAGCCGTGGGGGGTATTATTACTCTCAAGAGGATATTACAAATGAAGCATGCAGGGTCTTTAAAGATCAATACAAAAGGACGCCATCTAATGCGATTGATATGGTGTGGGCTGCCGAGCATTTCCCTGTCATGTTCGATGACTCAGAATATGGAAATTTCATCAAGCCAATTATAGAGGAGGAGCTTCTTGCTGCTATGAAGGCGTCCAAAAAGGACAAAAGTCCGGGCCCTGGCGGCTGGCCCATTGAATTTTTTCTGCACTTCTATGAATTGTTCAAGGTCGACCTGCTTCACATGGTGGAGGCATCTCGTACATCTGGATCTGTACACTCTGCTCTTTCATCTACCCTCATTGCTCTCATTCCCAAGAAGCTGGTTTCTACATCTTTTCAGGATTATCGCCCGATAGCACTATGCAACTCCCTGTTCAAAATTATTACCAAAATCATTGCGGAGAGGCTAAAACAGGTTCTCAATCGCTTCATTACCAGGGACCAACATGCATTTTTAAAGGAAAGGAATATATGGGATGCTGTGGCGCTGACACAAGAATGTCTTTTCTCCCTAAAGACCAAAAATATAAAGGCAGCAATTCTCAAAGTCGATTTAAAAAAAGCATATGACTGTGTCGACTAGGGCCTCTTGAGGATCATTCTTGCTAAAATCGGTCTGCGCAGGACTGGCATTGAATGGATCATGGCGTGTGTCGAGAACATTAACTTCTCGGTCATTGTCAATGGGACTCCTTCCCCCTTCTTCAAAGCCGAGCGCGGACTTCGACAAGGGTGCCCCCTCTCTCCGCTACTGTTTATTTTGGTCATGAATTCACTTAGCATTCAACTTAAAAGAGCTAAATCCGGTTTCTGTTTTCAACCTATAAAGATGGCAAAAGATTTTTACTTATCTCATAACCTTTTTGTCGATGACATACTAGTTTTTGCAATGCTTCATAAGGCGTCTTGGCTATGCCTTTTCTCCATATTTGACAGGTTTCAATCTGCTTCAGGAATTTGTATCAACAAAGACAAATCAAAATTTTATCACAACGACTCGGACATGGATACGGCTTCCTAGATAGCCTCAATCTTTGGTATTGAAGCAGTGTCCATCGACTGCGGTATGAAATATCTTGGTTTCAGCCTTAAACCAAAGGGTTACAACAGGGATGACTGGTCTTGGCTCTTGGACCGATTTTACTCCAGAATTTCAGGATGGGAGTCTAGGCACCTTTCTTTAGCAGGGAGATTGGTTCTAATTCAGGTAGTATTATCTCAGCTGGCTATTTATTGGGCGCACTTATATTATCTTCCTGCATCTGTCATTAAAAAAATGAAATCATATTCAACAAATTTCCTTTGGGGGGGAATATCATATCAATCCAAATATCACCTGGTAAAGATGGACTCCATCACAAAGCCAAAACTGTCGGGAGGATGGGGTCTTCTAGACTTGAGAAGGATGGGTAATGCGCTACTGATCAAATCGTTCCTCCGCGGTATTTATGGACCTGGGCCATGGTGCAACTATATTAGAAGGAAATATCTTCAAGGAAAATGTATAGAATATTGGTACAGAAGGAACGCTCTGGGAATTAAGAATGGCTCTGCCATTTGGTTAAGTTTTTGCAGGAACAAAACCTTCTTATTGAGGAATTTTCGCTGGAGGATTTTTAATGGGGCAAGCGCATTCATAGGCAGAGATCTTATTCTGGACGGCTTAATCTCATATCCTCAACATGAACTGGTCACATATCTCAATTTCAGAGGCATTTTTACATGGGGAAGTCTTATTCGCTCCTGGAACAACTCTACGCCGGTGTGGGTTGAGGCTTCAGACCTTTCCCTGCCTCCTCACTTACGGTCCATATGGAACACATTTCGCACTGCTCTTACAGGTAGGCCCATCAGAAGGATGGAATGCAAGGACGCTTTGGTATGGAAGCTGCCACGAGGCCCTCTTCCTGTCCGTGTCAAGGACATTTATATTGTTCTCTATCTGGAGTCTGAACTCACTACACAGTTGATCTTTCCTCCGCCTTTTTGGAAAGTGGCCTGCCTTACCAAGATGATTCTTCTATCTTGGCTCATTTTCTGGAACAGAAACCTCACGTGGGAGGTTTTGCAGAGGAAGGGTTGGCACGGTCCTGGACGCTGTGCTTTTTGCAGGGATGCTGAGGAAACTAATTTCCACATGTTCTTCCAATGCCACATGACTCTTCAAATCTGGTATGAACTGTCTTTTTCCATGGATTTCCCTTACACTGTCTTTTCTTCTATACAGGAAGGCATCTTTTGGTGGAGTACTCAATCTACTGCTCGCCGCTCTTTGTTCCTCATGGTCTGTTGGCATATCTGGAAATGGAGGAATAACTCCATCTTCGACAACATTCGACGACCTGTATCTTCCATTTTGCTTAGTGTCTCTGAGCTTGCGGACAGCTTCGGGATATAGGTTTTGCTCATCCATGTGAAGTATAAAAGATAATGAATGTGCTTCTATCCTTTAATATGCACGCAATGTCATCCGAAGATGCTCATTCACTCATCTGCTCATGTGAAAAATTCCTGAATTTATTTCCTGTTATATCTTGTTTCATCGGATATGTAATGCGTCTATCTTTCATATGCAAGCTTTTGGGCGTCCTTTTACCATGCTCACGGTTTATTATATAAACCGAATATAACGTTCACATCTATAAATAATATGATTTTTTCTACTGAACTTGATTTTAATAGATTTTACCCTAATTAACATGGTAGTTAAATTAGAAAGAATATAGGACAACTAAGTTGGAGAAACGGGGCACCAAGACGAAGGAATAGGGAGAGGAAAAAATAATTATTTGATGAATTTCTAAGTTTGTTTAGTTATATTTATTACCATATGCTAGAGTATTAATAATCTATTACTAAGCCTTTTTATTAAAATTGAATAGATAAATACGTAGTTAGTTAACTTAAGGGATAGTATGTTTTATTTAATTTAATTCCAAGAACCATAACCTAATAACTCATTAAACATGTTAATTTATGAAATAATAAGAATTTTTTTAAATAGAAAACATTTTAAATTACTTAAATAATGACCCCATACTAATTAAAGGGAATCCAACAATATTTGGACAATTATCAATTATTAACCCCATATATATATATAAGTCCAATAAGTAATAAGGTTAAAATTACTCACAAAATAATTAAAATTGTAAGTGAGTTTGTTATAATTATTACCTTAAGGTTGAACAATAATCTATTAATAAGTCTCTTTGTCAAAACTAGGAAGGCAAATAGTTAGTTAATTAAATTTATTTATTACCCTAAAAAGTAAAAGTTTGAATTTAATTAACAAGAACCATAACTTTTTCCTAGATCCATTTAATATTATTAAAACTATCTAAATGAATAAAACATTAAATTTATATGAAATAAGAAAAAATAGATAATCTATTAAAATAGTTAGATAATGACCTCATACTAACTATAAGGAATCCAACATAATTTCATTTTAATTGATTTTACCCTAATTAACATGGTAATTAAATTAGAAAGAATATAGTGTTTCCAACAAGTTAGTTAGTTCAATATTAATTTCATTTAATTATATCTAAAGGGATGGGAAGAAAAATCATACTTTTGGAATTCTTTCATCAATGTGTAGGAATAAGAAAAAATAGATAACCTATTAAAATAGTTAGATAATGACCTCATACTAACTATAAGGAATCCAACATAATTTCATTTTAATTGATTTTACCCTAATTAACATGGTAATTAATTTAGAAAGAATATAGTGTTTCCAATAGGTTGAATTATTCAATATTAATTTCATTTAATTATATCTAAAGGGATGGAAAGAAAAATCATACTTTTGGAATTCTTTCATCAATGTACGGACAATACTTGTTTCAATTGTTTACTAAGTCAATTAAGAGGATTTCATTACCTAGTCGAACAGACGGTGTGGAAGATGAGGGGGAGAAACAAATAAGACCGTAGAAAAGAACAACTAGTTGCGGGGACAGGAGGGGGAAGGGAGCAACTAGGAAGAAAGGGTAGGGATCCAACAACCGCTAATTTTCTAGTCATCATCCCTATTGAGATTCCTCGGCCTTTTTTCAATTTCGATGGCCTCCCTAAATTTCTGGTGATGAAAGGGAGCAATCTTGGCAATGGCCTCGGCCTCCTCAATGCATATGTGATGCTTTGTTTTATCCGCGTTATTTGGCAAGGCAGAATACCGGGTCCTCCCATGCTTAATGTCAGCTGAGTGTTCATGAATCCTTTGATTAACAGAATGCCCTGTCTCACCAAAATTGGGGGTCCCATAGGAGAAAGGAATAACATAGACATCTTTCATGTCTTTGGGGTCAATAGGGTCTTTTACATATCTAAGGGACCTACGGATGGTGTTAAGGGGTCTAAAGGTAGAGGGAACATTATGCTTTCTAAGGATCCTTGCAATCTTATCCATGGTCCCTTGGATGAAAGGGAGATGAACCCCCGAGATACGATCCTTACGGTCTCCCTGTACCTTGGGACCTTTGCTCGCTTTGAGGAAAGCTTTCAAACCCTGTTGCCTACTATAACAATTATTAACAAACACGTTAAGGAAATAGGCTTTCTCTCTATCGAGGTTCTTTTCATCAGAGATTCTCAAGTCACAACTGTTTTGAGGACACCCAACTTCTGAGGAGGGAAATGATGAGAGCTAGCATGAAGATACTGCTCAGTATGAGTTTTCTTCCTAAACACTTTGTGGGAGAAAGAGCAGTCATCATTCTCAGACATGAGAACATCCAGGAAAGGTAAAAACCCATCAACTTCTTGCTCCATAGTGAACTTTATGGGTGAGGATTGATTATTGAGATGCTGGAAAAAGAGTTCGGTTCCTCAGCCTTTTTTCAATTTCGATGGCCTCCCTAAATTTTCGGTGATGAAAGGGAGCAATCTTGGCAATGACCTGGGCCTCCTCAATGCATATGTGATGCTTTGTTTTTTCTGCGTGCTCTGCCAAGGTGGAAGACCAAGTCCTCCCATGCTTAATGTCAGTTGAATGTTTGTGAATCCTTTGATTAATAGAACACCCCGTCTCACCAACATAGGGGGTCCCACAGGAGCAAGGAATAACATAGACACCTTTCATGTCCTTGGGTTCAATAGGGTATTTTACATATCCAAGAGACCTACGTATGGTGTTAAGGGGTCTAAAGGTAGAGGAATATTATGCTTTCTAAGGATCCTTGCAATCTTATCCGTGGTCCCTTGGATGAAAGGGATATGAACCCCTGAGACACGATCCTTAAGGTCTCCCTTAACCTTGGGACCTTTGTTGGCTTTAAGGAAAGACTTTAGACCCTGGTGCCTATTATAACCATTATTAACAAACACGTTAAGGAGATGGGCTTTCTCTCTATCAAGTTTCTTTTCATCGGAGATTATCAATGCTCGAGTTACAAGCGTGTTGAGGACACCCAAATTTTGAGCAAGGAAATGATGGGAGCTGGCACGAAGATACTGCTTGGTATGAGTTTTCTTCTTAAACACTTGGTGGGAGAAATAACCGTCATCATTCTCAGAGATGAGAACATCTAGGAAAGGTAAATAACCATCAACTTCTTGCTCCATAGTGAACTTTATGGATGAGGACTGGTTGTTGATATGCTTGAAAAATAGTTCCAATTCTTCCTGGCATGAGACCAGATGACACCAGTGTCGTCAACAAATCTATTCCAGAACTTGGGCAAGAGACAAGGTGAGGAAAAATATTTGGACTCAATGTCTTCCATAAAGAGATTAGCAACAATCGGGGACCGGGGGGAGCCGATGGAAACCCCACAGGTCTATTCATAGAATTCCCCTTCAAAGTTGAAAGAAGTGGATGTGAGACAAATTGCAACTAAATGAGCGGTGTCGGGATCAGCAAGGCGGTTGATGACCTCAATAGCATCCCTTACAGGAATGCAAGTATAAAGGGAAACCACATCGAAACTCACAAGAATGTCCTCAGGGTCGAATTTGATGACTTTAAGCTCATTGACAAAGGACGAAAAGTCTTTAACAAACAACTCTGTGAAGCCAACAAGGGGTCTAAGCTTCAAGGCTAGGAATTTAGCAAGGAGGTAGGTTGGACCACCTATGGTATTGACAATCGGCCTTAGGGGCGCCCCCTCTTTTTGAATCCTTGGAAGACCATAGATCCAAGGAGTGATGGGGCTACTCTCAATAAGCTTATGGAAAAAGGAACCCACAGTGTTGCTAGATATAATAGCTAGAGAAACAGTTCTCGAGACCTTATTCAGGGGACTTTTGTTAAGCTTTTTATAACTACTGCCACTGTTACAAAGATGGTCCAACATCTTCTGTCGGTAATCATCCTTATTAAGGATGACAACAACCCCTCCTTTATCGGGTTTGAGAACCACAATGTACTTGTTATGGTTCAGGGATTTGAGGGCCTCAAACTCAGCCTTGTTAATATTGCTCCTAGGGGGCTTTGCCTTCCTAAGGACAACAACACAATCTTGCCTAATCGTGTCCTTAATATTATTGGGCAAGCTCCTAATCCCAAACTCCATGTCACACATAATGTCTTGTCTTAATATTATCGGGCAAGCTCCTAATCCCAAACTCCACGTCACACATAATGTCTTGGATTGATAATTGTCGAAATATTGTTGGATTTCCTTTAATTAGTATGGGGTCATTATTTAACTAATTTAAAATGTTATCTATTTAAAGAAATTTCTTATTATTTCATAAATTAACATGTTTTATGAGTTATTAGGTTATGGTTCTTGGAATTAAAATTAAATATAGCATGTTATCCCTTAAGTTAACTAACTAACTATTTATCTATTTAATTTTAATAAAAAGGCCTAGTAATATATTATTAATACTCTATCATATGGGAATAAATATAACTAAACAAACTTAAAAATTAATCAAATAATTAATTTTTCCTCTCCCTATTCCATGGTCTTGGTGCCCAGTCAAACTTAGTTGTTGCTTAGTAGTCGTTGGTCCAGCCTAGTTGTCCTGTCAAATTTAGCTGTTTCCCAGTCAAATATAACCTTTTGAGGACCTACTCTATCTATTTAACATGCATCCATGATCTGGTTCTTCAACTCGTTGTGACGATGAACCACACTCGTTGGTTCGAAACGCGTCAACAAATGAATTATGATGTGATTTTCACTGAAGACTCTTCTCATAAACCTTATATGGATCACAAAAGCCTCAATTCAACCACACAATTAATTATTTTATCATACATTTCAAATTGTTAAAATTGAAAATATCATAAAAACTAACTAAATCATAGCTTTATTTTAAATTATTATTATTATTAATTGTAAAAAGAATTAATATATAATTTAACCATATATACATATAACAAGATTCTTAACCATTAAGACTTATCCCCAATTTACCATGGGAATTCTTCATTTATAAATAGACTTTGTCACAATACCATGGGCCAATATCAAAATTTATCAATACTGCATGCCCAAGAAATCATAACCTCATATGACACTTGTTCATGGGACATATCTTTTATATTAATAAACCTAATTGAAAGGGAGACAATGATATAACTACTTTGGAGATAAAGTAGCACTATCACAAAATAGACACAAGCTCCTGCCCCATCTTTCGTGCAAGAGCCATCAAAGAACAATTTCCAAGTATCAGTTTGGTTTGGTTCAGGACTTTCAACTACCTCTTCAATTTTGACTTGAGTTTTATGTTGGTTTGAAGTGAGTTGAAAACAACCAAAGTCTTAATCTATTGCATAAATTGGATGGTTCCTTGGCTGGCCAATCTTACAAACAATATGTACAAATCTTACCTCTCCATATAATCTTAATTGCTCTCCTCCATAAACATGATTAGTAGCATATGACATATCCATCTGTAGAGTTCCCCCTAATTTGGCACATTAAGACCTAGAAATGAGCATTCCAAACTTGGGAGGGATATCTGTGACAACAATATCAAGTACTACACTTTTCATCGAAATTTGGGCAAGGGTAGCCACCAGATCCTTGATCAATCCCAAACAGGGCACCCTTTTAGAATCAAAGGTGTACAGGTCATGGTAGGATCTAGTTATGTCGAGTTTCAAATGGTCCATGATAGATTTTGGCATAAGGTTGTGTGATGCTCCTGAATCAAGCATACAATTATACAACATGGAATCATTTGTTTTAAGAGTTACATAGAAAGGAGGCACTATCTCATCTATCATGTCTGAAATAGGGCCAAAAACTACTGTTGGTCTTTCATCTTACAAACTTATGACATCACCTTCAGCATCAATTGAGGTATTTTGTATCCATTTTGTGACTTGGCTTTTGTAACCAGGATTTTTAGAAAGTTCTGACAGTGGAATTGGGATCTTAACCCTCTCAAATTCTTTTTCAACACTAAATGTAGTCAAGATGTTTTTACCAGTTTGGGTAGTATCAATTGACTGATCTAAGGGTTGAATAATAGTTGTTTAAGCTTCAGAAATTTTGGAACATTGTTCAATTTTTTGAGTTTCCTTTGGAGGTCTCCCAGGACCAGGCCTAGACCTAAGATCATACCTCTTGTTTAACTTTGCAATTAAAAATTTAGAGAAAGTGTGATATTTAGAGACCTGTGAAACTTCCTGATCTTCTTGAACCTGATTTTGTTGTGAGAGAGGAATAATCACTGTTTGATTGGAAGAAGAATCCATACTATTAATATCTTCAGTAATTGTCATAGTATTATCATCAGGTTGTTGGTCATTTATCAATAGAGGAGTAGGAACCTGTTGATCATTGCTAGGTCTCTGAAGAATTTGTAGTGGTGGATTTCTTTTACACTGACCTTGATTTTGGTTTTGGGGTCTAGTAACTGTTTGTTGTATTATCCTAGGTTGGGTCTCAATCTTTGAAATCCTATTTGATAGGTTTCTAAGAAGAGAAGTTATTTCATCTATTTTTGAGTCTTTTGATTTAGTCTTAGAGGAACTAGAGGCTTCTTGAACAGATTTAAGTTTTCTTTGGGCCTTTTCTTCCTTATGTTTTAAAGAAGTGGAGGCTGCCCTATTTGCTTCTACTTCTATAGCATTTGTTTGCATATCTTTAAGAGTTCTTGAAGTTATATCTCGTAGCATAACAACAAAGTCATCATCAAAATCTTTAGAAAATCTAGACTTAGCTGCTGCCACAGGGGGCTTACAATCAACAGGCATTTTGTGATAGAGTTTATTGAATCTTTTGATAAAATCTGATACTGGTTCACCGAAGTTCCTTTTAAGCTCTTCAAATTGTATGAGGAAGTAAAGAGGATCCTTTTTCACACCCCATTGCTTTTTAAATATGGTTGTAAGCTCTTCCCAATTTCTAATGGAAGCTGTTGGTAACTGCCTAAACCAAATCCTCACATTTCTTTCAAGTGACTGTACAAACAATCTCATATAAACATTTTCTTGTTCAATATTCAGGTTGTCTGCAAAGTCTAGGAAAGCTTGAAGATGGTCCTCAGCTGAGGGACCGGTTTCTCCATTGTACTTGGGAAGGTATTTTAAGTATCCAGCTGAGAATACATCAAGGTTATTAGGTAAGACTAAGGCAACATATCTAGCCTGTACAATAGGTCGAAAAGCCATGACAGCAGGTGGTGTATGAGGTGCTTGAGGTGTTTCTGTGGATGTAGAGGATGAAAAAGAAGTAGAGGAAGAGGATGATGATTCAGGGGTTGATGACCTAGTTGGAGGTGAAGGAGGAGGATATCTCCTGAAAGACTTCAAAGGAGTCTTAAGAACTAACTTTGGGACTTGTAAAGGAATGCCTTCTTTTGTTTCAAAGAGAGGATTGGAATATATAGAGAAGGTCTCCTCAGGTTGCTAAGAAGAAGAAGCTTCAGGTCAGTAAAAAATGGAAGGAAATGGATAGATGGTAGGGGATATGAAATTTGTGGGTTTATTTTGGTATATTAACACCCAAATTAGATTCAATTTTAGGTGATCCTAGTGGTAGTGTGGGTATTGGATGAGATTCTAATGAATGAATAAGGTAGGTTGAATTAAAATCAATTCCTTTATTTATAAGTTCAGCAAACCTAGGTGATAAATGGGAGTAATCCGGATCAGCTGGGATATTACTATAAGGGTCAAATGATTCTAATTCTTCAGACTATAGGACTGAAGAAGAAGAAGAAGATGGTTGGTGTCCCCTTTTAGAACTGGATTTTCTCAGAATCCTTTCAAGATCTGATAGAGGACTAATTATGTCAGCTTCTAAATGAGATCTGGTATGTTTAAAAGGTGCCAACTTGGGAGTGTGGAGTCGCCTAGGTGAATGATTTTAACCTTTATAAACCTTTTAATCACCTTAAAGGAAAAGAATGAATGAATATTGTTTTCCCAAGGGAAACTTAAAAGAAATTTGAATCCCCGACAACGACGCCAATCTGATGTTGTACCTCTGAGATAATAGTAGGTCAGATACCAATGCCAGAGCATCTAAAATAATTGTTTTGGGGTTTTTGGTTTTAGTTTTGGAAGACCAATGAATGAAGACATATGTAGAATTGAAATACTTAATCCTTTGGATAATATTAATATCTCAGCAAAGGGCTGCTATGAAGCTTTATACAATGATATAGATCAAATAGTGGTGAAAAGAAGATAGAAAATAATATGATTATCACAGTTTCCAGACTGTAAAACAGAACAATCATAAGTATGAAAACCTTCTAAACTACGTTCCAAATATTCAAGGCAATATACTTAAGCTTACAAAAAATACTGATGATTTATTGATTAGAGGGGATTAGCTAAACAGACAGTTCATTAATCCAATCTCTTAATAGATGATCACTTGAAGAGCTTATAGGAATACATTGAGACACAATTATTCCTACCTAGATATCTCTATAATTCATAAGTATATGAAGAAAAACACAATGATTGATAACTAGAGAAACGTACAGGATAACACAACCTGTGCAAAACCAAATTTAGAATCCTCTACTTTGTATTAAGGTTCCAGAAAGACTAAGTACATCAAGTGTCTAGAAAAATTTCCTTCAAAGGTGCAACCAGGTTCAAAGTAGAACGAACAGTCATGACTTAACAAGCAATGAACAATGAATCTTGAACCTTGAACCATTAACAACTCGAGAAAAGAGTTATTTATACAATAATGAAACTAAGAAAATATCCTAAAACTGATTAAGATTTATTCTAGGAAAGGAAGATCTTCATGCAAGAAGATAGGGGCAGTTATTGAACTGCTTCTTGTTGTCCCTTTTATTCAAGTTGCACTAGCTTTTTTGTCTAATATTTTTCCCTTTAAGTTGCTTGATTGTTTGTATCCTTTACATTGGTTGATTTCTTCATTTGATCTTTCATCTAATACTCTTTAAACTTTGTGAATATCCTTTGACCCTGCTGAGTAGCCTTTACTGTGTTCTTTTTACCTTTACTGTGCATTTCGGGTTTCTACTGTGTTTTTCAACAGTAAATCGCTTTAGATTTTATGTTACAGGGTAAAATGATTTGATATGATCTTCGTATTTGTCTTCCAATTGCACGCAAGATTTTTCTTTGTAAGCATGGAACATCAGTTTTTACCTGCAAAACATAGAAATTGTCAAGAAAAATATGGTGACAGAGAAGGTCATTAATGACTTCATTGAGCTCAAAAGAATATTGGAAGGAGTCTAGAGCGTATCGGAAGGTAAAACAATGGCATTATTGGTCACAGGGGTTTATGGAGGTTTCACTATGTAAACAGGCGAAACAAAGCCAAATGGTTTTTTTTAGGTTTAAACGGAAAAACAATTTACTTTTTGAAATATGGCACAAAGTGAGCAATGGTCATTTTGTCGTTATGCGGGAGGTGGTTTTGGTTTTCATCGCACCGCTTATGAGGTGCGGTTAGTTTTGGTAGGGGTCACTCGATATAATCTGAGCCTGACACGTAACAAGGGGAGGTCAGTGGAATATCGCTTTTTGGGCGGGTAATGCTCGGATAGAGAGCCAACCTGAAATTGCTGAGGGTCGTTGGATTTGAATGCACGTGATCAAACGATGGTGGAGCGAAAGAGCATCATGGAGGGGCCCAACGATTAATTATGGTGGTATGGGCTTTATTATGGGTTAAAGACTGAGATTAGTGGGGTTTTATGGTTAAACATAGGTTTAGGATTCTACAATATCTTCTTCATCTTCTTCCTAGCCTTCAGTATAATTTTTCTAAAATGGAGCTCTTAGTTGACCTTGAGGATCTTGGTTTCGCTGCTCTTTCTATCAATTTTTGAACTATTGTTGTTGCTGTCCGCAAGAGTTAGGATTCCTCATTGAAGGTTCTGCTTGTCGATCAATTATGGATATTCTATCCATCATCCTCTCCATAGTTTTTATCAGATTGTCAAGCTTTACATCAGAAGAGGATGTAGGTTCTTCTTTAAATACAACTTTCTTCTTAGTCCTATCTGGCTTTGATTTTGACTTCTTGATGAGCAAATTAACTCCGACATTGACCGCATTCTGCTGCATCTCTTCAAGAGTGGTAGGATTTCTCTCTTTCTCAGTTGGTATGCCATGTCTGGATCGAAAGCATCAGGATAATGAAGAAGAGCCAAACCAGGAGGAGGCTTCATATCATCAAGTATGGAATTGTACACTGTGTTGAATCTTGTTGTAAATTCTTGAACTGTTTCATTTGAGTTCCTTTTCATTGAATTATACTTAGCCAATATCTGTAATGGATTTTTCTTCTCTTTCCAATGAGCTAGGAATAATTCAATCAATATTTGAGAATTGTTAACAAAATTAGTAGCCATACTTCAAAACCATTTCTTAACATATCTTGAGAAACTTTGAGCTATAATCCTCATCTTGGCATTATCTTCATAAATTTCTTCTAAATCAATGAAATCTATTAACTTGTCAACATGTTGTTGAGCTGTCATTTCTACACTTCCGTCAAACAAAGGGAGTCTTTAACCAATATTCTGAGGCAAAGCAGCAAGTTGAGTAGGCAGTGAGAGAGGTGCAAAGCTTGCCATGACTACTAGAGATAGTGGAGGTGTTACAATGGACTGTGTAAGTAAGGATGATGATACTGATGGGGGTGGCAGAGCTACTACAATTGGTTGTAAAGGCAAAGATGGAACATGGAGGTGGTATGAAAGATGATGAAACTAAAGTCCCGGGAGATGTAGTAGATGTACTTGGAGGCGAAACAAAAGATGAAGTAATGGCCAAGTATTCAAGTTGATATTGGGGACAAGCTTTTTCAGTAGTGATCTGGAGTTGGTCAGCAAGGCTTTGAAGGTTGTCAAAATTCAACCATAGTTCATGATCAGTTTTAGCAGACAAATATTTTAAAGAAATAGAGTGAGTTTAAACCTATAAAGGCTCTAACGTCACTTCAGAAATACAGGACTCAAACTTCGACATGGAAAGAGATGATTCAATTTGCTCATCAAAAAGGAATTTGCTCAAAGGCAAACAGATTTTTAGGAAGCGAGGTTGTTCTTTTAATTTTTTGAACTGCACTTTTAGTGATGCTATTGAAAATGGAAACAAGAAATGCTAAAAATAACACTGCTATAAATAAGAGTTCGGGTACCAGTGTTGGACATAGCAACAGGGAATGAAAAATGAAAATGATAAAAATAACATTGCTATAAATAGTATTTCGGGATGGATTTCAATTTTAGTTAGTCCCTGAACTAAAATAGTGAAGTAAAATTCGAATTTGATCTTAGCAGCTGTTTGTAAAATACTTAATTAATTCATCTTGAGTTAATTAGTTGTGGAAAATCAAACATGAAGTCTATGTGGGGACATGCAATAGTTTCTCCATTGATTGAGGAATTTATCCCTCAGTTAAAGAGATAAGGATGAGTTGTAATTAGTTAGCTCAGTTAACCGAGTTAATTCTAGTTAGATTAGTTCTATAATTTGTTGAATTAATTGTGAGTTCAGTTAGTTAATGTTTGCAAGCATGTAACTGCTTCTCTCTAGATAACTGAACATTCTTTCATAAACAACTCATGCATGTCAGTTCTGTCAGAGATCTAGTTGAGATCAGAGGAGGGACAATGTAATATCAATTGGATAAATTTTTTCCTATAAAGGAAACTCATCCATGCAGAAGGATTTATCTCCTTCAGGATTGCACAGTTAGATCAAAGGTTAGTGAGTGTGTAAAGAGGCCAATTCACACAGGTGGCAACACTGGACCCCAAGAAAAACTGCACAAGGAAATAGGAGGCTTGGAGGGTAGAGGAGAAGGTTTGTGAGAAGCCTTTAACTGTTTATGAGCAGCAGTTTGATTGTAGAGAGAGTAGGATAGCTTGAGAGCTAATTATTTTTGTAATCTGAACATATTTCCACTTGTATGATAATACAAAGATAGGGGTTTTAGGCTGAGGCTTTCCCCAAGTTATTCTTCTGTGTTATGTGTGATTGATTTCTCATTCTCAGTTATATGTGTTCTCATTGATCTTTCTCAATTTGATTAAGCTTCCGAAAAGTTTGTTGTAGAAGTAGATCTTGTATTTTGCTCTAGTATATTGCATAATCTGTTGATCTACAGTGGGAAATTCTACATGGTATCAGAGAAAAGGTGATCAAGGCAAAGAACATATACAAGAAGGGAGAAGTTCAAAGTTTGAGGTTCTTGAATATAGAAATCGAGTTCTTATCACATCTCAATTTCACCAATGGCATTCAACGATTTAAGACTCGAGTATGCCCTTGATGGTAGCTCGAATTATATAGCCTAGAAGGATCGCATGGAAGTAGTATTAGAGGATAATAGTCTAAAGGACTTCATTGATCAAGAATTCCCCAAGTCGACTGATGCTACTTAATTGGTGGAATGGAAAAAATGTGTGGCTAGAGCAAGGAGAATCCTCTTGGAGGGAGTTCGAGACCACATTGTCTCAAGCCTCCATGGGAAGGAGACACCGTTTTCGATGTGGAAAACATTGAAAGATCTATATTAGAACATCAGTGATTAGAGGAAGCTGGCACTGAAAGACAAGCTTCGGAAAATCAAGTGTGAAAAGGGCGACACGATCTCTACATATCTGAACAAGCTCACAACCTACAGGGATGAGCTTGGAAGTGTAGGGATCACGACCCTTGATGATGACATGGTGAGTCTTGCACCCCTCGGTCTTCCTAAATGCTAGCATAGCTACCAAGACTCAGTTAATGGAAGAGAAAAACTACCAGATTGGGAATGGATTTGGTAAGATCTAATGCAGGAAGAGATACAGGGAAGCACCAAAGATGGATCTTCTTCATCCAAGGAAGATGAAGAAAATTGCGCCTTAGTGAGTAAGGCAAAGAAAGGGAAGGAGAAGGATTCTCATCCCAAATCTATTTCTTTCCATGGTGGGAAGAAGTTTGACAAATCAAAAGTGCGATGCATTCGTTGTCATGAAATGGGCCATTTTGCTACAAATTGTCCACTGAGGAAATCCAAGAAGGGATTCGTGGAAGGATCAGAAGGTGAGGCACTGGCCTCAAAGTTCGAGTTGGATTTCACACTTTTCACATGCATGGTTCATCCATGGTGGGAAGTGGTTGGTTTCTTGACAGTGGAGCCTCTTTCCACATAATCGACTGTTTCTGGGAAAACTAGTGTCTTTTCGATCGACTAGCCCTCTAGGATTGGCAGCTATCCTAGAAAAAAACAATCAAAGCAATTTGGGATTTCTTATATGTATGATAGATAAGAGAGAGGCAAAGGAACCAACCTAGATCTTCTGCTTGACTCCTTGCTTGATCTCTCTCCCCCTCGATAGAGCTTGCAACTACTCTCCTACTTATCCCGCTTAGAGAATGCCTGTAGAAACACTTCAACAAAACACCGTCAAAGCATCTTGATCTATTATATCATAAGCATTGTAGTATCAGAAATACAATGAACATACAATGGCGTTCACAAATAATAACATTCACAATTGCGCAGTTGTATGGAAGAAAACTCAAAGAAATTTATTAAATAGAAGAGAGAATTACAACCCAGCTGTTTGATCCAGCATCATCCTCCCAGCATCAAAGCCCTCTTCACCTCATGAAAAGGAAGATCAACCCACTAATAGAATGCTCTCTCTCAACCTCAAACTATGAGCACTTTCTTTCAAATTACAAAATTACAACCTCTAGATCTCTCAGATGAGGGATCCATTTATAGATGTGTGCAAGGGTGTGAGTCATATCTGGGGTTCTGATTAGTGTCATTCCACTTGTTGTTTTTGGTTCTACTTGGAGATTTCTTGGACTTCTTACTCATCCCTAGGCGAATTCAGAGAGGCAAGTGTCATAGGAGAAGTTTCTAGAAGATTCCATGAGCATCCACTTAGCAAACTGTCTCAGACATTTGTCCATCCTCGCTTATTGCACATGTTAGCTTCCTATACCAATAGGTGTCATATATCATGATTGACTAGGTTTAGCATTGAAATATGTACATACCTTTGCTTTTGAAAATGTTTTCCATATTTGTAAAAAATCAAAAAATAAAAAAAAAATGTAAAGAGGGTATACCCTAAAAGAAAAATCAAAGGGCAAAAAGAATAAAGAAAAGGTCAGAAAAAATGAAAGAAAATGAACCCCAACAAAAAGAAAAGACCAAGAAAGTGTGCGAGTCTAAATGTCACTACTATTTATTTTTATGTATAATAAATATTGTGTGCAACTTGTCACTTATGCCACAATTTATGAATAGTCAAACAATTTAAGCTTGGCTAGTTCATATTTCAATTTCATGTTGTAAAAATAGAGAATAATGATCTGACCAAACTGTTTAATCTTCGCAGATAAGTAGATAGGTAGAGTGAATAAAAGGAGCTCAACAATTTAATCTGAGCCCTTGGATGTAATAAGGCTAGACTTAGATAGATATCTACATGTAAAAGAAAAGAAAGCGTGATAAGGGATTTCCAGTTTAAGTGCACCCTAATAAAGAAGTAAAAATGCTAGGATAAAGTAGGTAGGGTAAGTAGATGATGGTTGCAGAATAAATGTGTGGTGAATGGTTAAGTTTAATGCTTAAATCTTTTGCTTTCATCACTTAGACAAAGCACAACTTACATTGGAGACAACACATCAAGGAGACAAGTCAAACTAATTAACTTCTTTACTCCATTTTTCCCAAAAAAATCACTAATTTCCCCTAAGTGCTAAAAGTACCTATAAACAAGTTAGGGGGGCTCAGAGCATTTCTCTGACTTTTGGAGGGACCGGACCCTCGGCCCAATAATTTGAAATACCTAAAGCACTTAAATCCCCTTCATCAATATTCACCCTTTCATAAAGTCACTTATTTCCTTTATAAAACTTTTCCTAAGTAAAATTCTATTTTTCTTAGGAAAATTAAAAACATTATATCTACATGAAACCCTCATATATCATTAGCCTAACGTATAAGTGTTGTATGATGAAATGCATTTCCGGAAAACATTAAACTTAGTGCTTTCCTGTTCATTTGGTCATATTAACCACTAATGTTATTATTATGTAATTCTCGAATAAAACAACATTACCCACGCCCGTATTATGATATTATACAAAACCCCAAATTCTTACATATCCCGCCCTGATGGTTAGTTATAGCCATAATACAGTTTAAATAGGAATTAATTAGTTAATCAGTAACTAATTAATAACCCTTAGTTCCCCACCACATTAAAAAAGGGATTAATTAACCCTCACGGTTAATTAACAGCCTCCCCGTCCAATCCCGTCACCCCAATATAATTAATTACTTCTTAAATACATTGGGCACGCCTTTGTTCAACCCCCATCACCTTTCATTCCCGATAGTTGTCCGATCAACGCGCCCAGATCTAATGGTTGTCGTGCATATCGCATGACCCTTTGTGACCACGCGTTAGCGCGTGATTGCAAAGTGGTTTTTGTACAGTGTCTCTGCCACACATCGAGTAATCTATGAAATCGCTGGCTCGAGGCCAAATACCGCCCCTCTCCAATAGCGGTGCGATAGAAACTGCTTACTGCCTTCTACTAAATGAGAAAATGTCTCATCATTCAGTTGCCGTCAATTGTTTTCATTCACCCGCCAATACCAACCATTTACTCGTTTAAACACAAAAACCCCAGTTTTGCTTGTTTTCACATGATTGTGCAGTAAAACTCTATGTAACCCAGTTGTGCCACCTGAAGTCTCCGTTAACCGATTCGAGCATGGTTTACCTCCCGAAAAGCATTCTGGACTCACTCCATAGACCTCTCAAGCTCAAATGAAACCTTTTCGACCTCCCCTGCAAACCAATGTTTTCTTAACTATTTGTTTTGTTTTACAGGTGGTCAGAAGACCACATTCTTGGATAAACAATCTTAATACTAGTCATAAGACCTGTTTATTCCAAGAGTGTTATCAAATCTATTCAAACAGAGATGGAAGATAAAACATACCGTTGAAAGACAAGCAAAGGAAATAGGAAATTAATTGATTTACTATTGAAACAGACAGTAAAAACCTAAATTACACATTGAAAGTAAAAGGACACAGTAAAGAACAGTCAAAGTGTATCAGGGTTAAAGAGTATCATATTGAAGACGAAATCAAGTAAATCAACTACCATGAAGATAAACATCAAAGAAGACAATTACAAAACAGAGCATACAAATTCATGTCAATGTGAAGACGGATGAAAAATAGAGCGGTAAAAGTAAAAAGTAAACAATAAAAAGTAAAAGTAAACATGAAGACATTAAGGGGTAAACAAAGATGAAAACACTTTCACCATCAGCAATGAAGTTCATCCAAATTAAAAGTGAAAAACAGTTGAAAGGAATTTAAGGTTAAAAGATGAAATCAGAGCAAAAATGGTACATTCTTCAGAAATTTCCTGTTTAAGTCATAGTTTTACAGAAACTATTGTGACCAATCCAAGATGTATTTTGAAAAATTGGAGAAGGTTTTTGTTCCAAAAATACTAATCTACAAAACCCTCCCTCACGTTTTACACAGGTATTACCAAAAGGGATATAAATGCATGTCTTCACAACCTATTTTTCACTTTGTGCAAAGTCCTATTTTTGACATCTTTTTGCAGAGAATATTGTGAACAACTGCAGCTGAATTTTAGGAAACTAAGAGAGGTTTATCTCAAAAGAATTCTTATCTACAAAAACCTCTTTCATTTTTTACATATCTATCTCGGATTGAGATATACAAGCGTATCATTGGACCCTACGTTTGTAGAAGTTTTGGGGCAGAATGCACAAAGGAAGGATGCCGTTAGTCACTGGAATGCCTCATCATCAACTAAGAGTTGCAACCAAATTCGACTTTCTCTTATTCATCACCATAAATCCATAGAAATAGTGCTAAATAGATTCATTAGTTTTGAATGTCCTTTATTTAAGTTCTATTATTGTAAAACAATTTGAGATATTTGTAAACCAATCTTGATATTTTTTCAAGATATTTCAGTTTAGAATGAGTGTAAATACTTCTTCATTGGAAGTGTTTTGGGTGGATTCTTAGACATTTTTTTAAGACTGATTACTTTGGAATAAAGTGATATTGGAAAAACTCTTGTATGGCTGGCTGGAGGAAGGATTAATACAAAAGACTTTTCACAGGATTCATGTGCAAAACACTGGACAAATATGTATTTTATATCCCATGTGTTATTATTTCTTGTTTAAATATTTCAATTATGTTCCATATCTGAATATTAAAATGAAAAAGAATAATTGAGAAAGTGCTTAAGTGCAATATGTATTCAATCATTTTTGTTCTCAACGTTTTCTTCCAAACTAGCATAAATAGTGAATTCTTAATTGCTTGTGTTTCCTAGTTTACTCATTTTGATTATTTAGTAAAGAATTCTTAATTGCTCTTTATTGGTGATTAGTCAAGTTATCTTCTCTTAAAATATGTTGAAGGATTCTTAATTTCCCTTCATCCCTTTTAAGTCCATCCCATTTTTTCAAGTCTCTATTTGCTCCCTGTTTAGCTATCTTGCCCTGTGACGCCATCCTTTGTTGATAAACCAAATCTAGTTGAGCCATCTTCTATTGACTCCATTAGCCCAATGGCCTAAAATATTCAGTTATACCCATCTTCTATTGAATTTCACCACCAAATACAATCAAATCCCTCAATCTTTCATGACTAGCGTAAAACCTTATAAAACAAAGCTAAATCATAAAGAGAGAGCCCTTTCTGAGTGTAGGTTGGTTAGAACCTATAATTAAAAGATTGGTTTGTGGTTACCTCGGAAATTTCTTTCTTTAACCTTGAGAAAATTGTAAGTGATAACAACACCCTATAGAAGGCCTCTTCAGTATTCATCGCACCTAGCTAGTGTAGGATTCAGTATGCATTGCACCTTGACAGTGGAGCAGTCAATATGGTCCTGTTTTGGCCATTTCTGGATGGTTTTTTAGGTGGAAATTTTGGGGAATGATGTAATCAGTTGACCATGATCCTTTAGGGTATGAAACAACACTTTTAGGGGTCAAAGAGTCATATTTATTGACATATAAGATTGGTATCAAAGTGCCCAAATATATTTTAACACCGACGACAAGAGTTTGTTCAGTACCTTGGAGGAGAAAGATCTCCAGATACTCATAGTGATGGGTAATGATGAAAAGTATAATGTCTCAAGTGTAGGCACGGTTGTTTTTCAGAGGGAGCATGGAGCTTGCATTACCTTGACAGATGTCAAGTATGTAACAGGATTGAAGAAAAATTTGGTGTTGATCGCCATGCTGGAAGACAAGGGCTATGATGTAGTCTTCAGTAAGGGAAAGGTTTTCCTTCGACACATCACCGTGAGACAGGTGAAGCAAATCGGTTCATGAGTTAAGAACCTGCATGCTCTTGAGGTTCAAGATGCATGCAAAGCCTTGAGGAGCAAGGAAACTGATGGAGACTTGGTGGTTGAGAGGGAGAGTACATTACCTCTCAGCATGAAGCCACAGGAGAAGTCTCAGATGATTGTGGAGGAGCCACAATTGGTGAAGCAACTTCAAGAGGTTGTGGAGCATCCATAACTGGGGAAGCCGAGAGGAGACAAAGTGGAGGCTTCCACTTATGCAGAGATCTCCATTAGGGGGAAATTTTGAGCCAAGTGGGTAGAGGAATCACATGCAGCCATACCTCTAGGTCGGAGGTGGGGCGATGTGGAGTGATAGTCCCAAGAAGGCTAGAATAGGGGCAAGATCATTGAGGTACCCAACCTCTTTGATTAGACGTTGCTATGGAAGCCCCGATGAGGAGTAGCAGGACTGGCTGAGTGGGTAGAGACAGATGCGGATGGAGCAGAAGAGAGAGTTATAGTGTAGGAATCCAAAGACAGTGCAGAGTTAGTAGGCTGCAACAATGCGAGAGGCACAGGAGTGTTGCACTAGTGCAGGATGGCATAAAGAGGTGTGCAACGGTGCGAAATGCATGGAATGTTGTAGCAGCTCAGAGGTTAGAGAGGGAGCACTTGTCAACAACAGAGGGAGTTTCAGCATCAAAGTATGTTTCTAGCCCAACAGAGAGATCAGTTGGGAGTTTTTTTGTTTCTAGAGTTGCTGGAGCAACCACACTTGGGAGAAGTGTAGCATGGAGAACATTCCAAAGGTTCAAGATCAGGTTCGAGTTGAATGCCTTTCTTGTTGAGAGGAAGTGTTGAAAATGGCAACAAGAAATGCTAAAAATAGCACTGCTATAAATAGCAGTTCGGGTACCAGTGTTGGACATAGCAACAAGGAATGAAAAATGGAAATGATAAAAATAGCATTGCTAAATAGTGTTTCCGGATGGCTTCCAATTTTAGTTAGTCCCTGAACTAAAATAGTGAAGTAGAATTTGAATTTGATCTTAGCAGTTGTTTGTAAAATAATTAATTAAACCATCTTGAGTTAATTAGTTGTAGAAAATCAAACATGAAGTCTATGTGGGGACATGAAACAGTTTCTCCATTGATTGAGGAATTTATCC
>APFE031199009.1:171245-224199 GCA_000404065.3 Pinus taeda
AGAAAAGAAACAACATTTTATTTAAAAACAGTATGTAAATAAATAAATTAAGTTACAACAGCTATGATGTTATGTCAAAAAAATGATCTATTCGAAAAATATTTTGGCAGCAAAGCCATGACATGAATCTTCAAATGGAAATCAATTCTTCATTTCTTCTATTATGAATCCGTTGGGTAATGAGTTGGATGAATTTCCTTTGTTTCATTTAAAATTTCTTTCAAGAATCACTCGTCCATAAATTGACATTATTTTTCTCCTAGGACCTACAAAAAACGAGTGTCTACCTGCAATAAAACATTAAATCATGGAGAAAGAGAGGTGCACGGCTCCCCTAATCCAAGAATTATGCAAAAAACTAACAAGTAGTTACTCTGTAGAACAAATTCACAGAGAAAATAACAAAGTAAAATTTATTTGTCACTTGCGGGAGAGCAATGGCCAATCAAGCTAACCTGCAGTGTTTTGATCACAACTTCTTTGTTTTTCATCGAAATTGAGTGATTCCAAAGCCAAATGAGAGATAATTCAAAGGTTTATCTCCATTAGAAATAGGTTTTAAAGATTCAATGATATGATATTTCAATTTTAGTTAGAACAACCTGCATAACAGAGTCATTTTCGATTACCCGACTTAGACCAACAGTTGATATTTCAAGTATAATTTTTTTGTTTGATGTCAGATTCAAATGATTCAAATTGGAAATGAAAGTATATTAATTTATTTATCTCCAATAGAAACAGGTTTTTAATACAAGAAGAATTGATAGGTCAAATACTCTAAGGAACAACCAGAAAAGCAGAGTTTTAAGGGTGCTGATTTACGATAGACAATTAATATTTTGATCATAACTTCCCTATACGATATAAAAAATGAGTGATTCAAATTGCATTGGAAACTAAATTTATAGGGGAATCTACCATAAAAACATGTTTTAAAAATTCATTCATTTAAGCCTCCAAAAACTGACTATCCCAACTCTGTTCTTGAGCTGCCCGGTAGACACCCTGTTAATGTTTTGGTTCTAACTTTTTCGTTTCAAATCCAAATTGAGTGATTCAAATTAGGTTGGAAAGTAGACATCAAGTACTACTTAGGATAGAAACACGTTTTAAAAATATTTCCTTTTGGTCCCTCAAAACATGACTGTCCCGATTGTTGTTGCAGAAATTCCATCATGCCCACAAGCCAAAAAAATATGATATTGAAGCATTTTTTTCAAATTGGTGATAGAAGTGAATATGAGTGTTTTTAGAACTATTATTTTCATTATAATTCATCTACATACACAATTGAATTAAAAAAATTATCACCAATGTTGATTTGCATAGCATGTTGCAAAAAAACAACTAGTTTAGATAAAAAAACAAAATGCATTTATTTATTCCCTTATTTATTTTATTTTCTACACTATCCTATTTTGATTTGAAAAACAAATATGACTACGTATATGAGTACTTCTAGTGGAGCCATTTTCAAAATAAGGCTTCATGTATACACATACCCAAACTTGAAAAATGCATATTACTGAATATTAGGGTATGAGAAGCCAACTTCCCTTGAAAAGATGGTGTCAAAAATTGTTGAAGTATTCAGTGATGCTGCAAACAAATTATGGAGTGAAACCAATCTTCAATATATCCTTTACTTTCTTGATTTCCCATAGCCATCATAGCATGAAGTTCTTGAGCTTTTAAATTGGCTTGTTGATGCAAACTAAAAGAAACCTCATTTTCTTTCATAGCTTCTACAATTTCTGAAACATTCTGAATCTCATTGTAAGTTTTCTCTGATGGCTCATGTGAGATAGAATGGGTGGGAAGGGCGGGTAAATTTTGCAGTTCAACACTGTAAGCATGTTGTACTTGTTTATTATGGTGAGGGTGTGGAATTAGTTGAGCAGGAAATTGTGTATGGAATAGAGCATTTTGATGATGTGGTTGATTGGGTTGTGTGGATGGTTTTAATGGGCAAGCAAGATGTTGTGGAAGAGCCGGTGGAGAATATGGAGAATGTGCTTGTGCTACAAGATGAGGGAGAGTAGTTATGCAATCATGAGATGAACCATTGCAAACTTAAGATTTGTGGGGGTTATATTGAGATTGACATGGCTGCTCTAACATGTGAGTAATCCATGTTGGATTATGCAAGTAAGAGAATGAAGAGGAAGTGTTTTGAACCATACCTGTTGACTTTGTTGTAGCTTCCCTATCTCTTTGATATGCCACTTCCAAATTAGATAAGGAAGAACAACTATCTATGGTATGCTCCTTTCGGTCATGAGGGCAAAACACTTCATCAAATTCTTCATTTTTATGAACCTACAAAACATCCAATTTTTCATTTAGAGAGCTAATAAAATCAACTTTAAAATTTTCAAATAAAATATTGATTTCAGCTCTTATGTCTCCTATTCTTGTAGCAGATTTGGAAAAGAAGGAACAAGCATCTCTAGAATTCTTACCAGCCTTAGAGATTCCTCTTGAATACCTTATGCACAATTCACAAACATCATCATATGATAATTGAAAAACATCACCTTTTCCTATCAGATTTAAGAGTTCTAAAAATTCATCTTTGATCCCTTTAAGAATGAGTGTTTTCATGATCTCTTTCTCCAAATGCTTATATTTTGATTTTTGAAGGTTATAATGAAATCGATCTACATAGTCCTCCAAGCTTTCATCTTCCCCTTGTATCATATTGAAAATATCTTCATTGGCCTTGCAATAGTCTTGATACTTCTTCAAGAATATGTTCTTCATATCCTCCCATGTTTGGATGCAATTCCCACTTAGGCTCATGAACCATCAGAGAGCTACTCCTTTTAGAGTTAGAGGAAACACTTTCAACCTTTGATCATTAGTGTAATAATCATATCCTCTACAAAGTATTTCGAACTCAAATAAAAATGTATCTGGATCTTCATTTGCTAAACCATGAAAATTCGGTAAAGATGGGGGAATTATGTGCATTTGTGTCACTCCTCCTAGATCTTTGATAGGAAATTCAAAAGTAGAAACGTGAGCCATTTCTTACCATAATATAAGATGTTTTTCATGTGTTTCTTCGAGGCTCCTTTTTCAAATGTTCCTGTCAATTAGTTAGTGAAATGGGTGGTGCTTACATCACCACTTGAGTGAAATCGTGTGATTCATTTTTCAAAATTTCTATTTTTCCCTAGTCATTCACACAAAAATTCAAACATCTATTTCTACTCTAAGTTCTTTAACAGTTCTGTTGAAAAGCGGGCGGGGGAGCAGGGCTTTTACATGCTCCGTTCGTAGGTTCTTACCTTCCGTTTTTAATACCCAATTCTTTCCTAATAGACACTCACTGTATGCACACTACTCTTTTAAAAATGGCTACACTCTCCCCGGCAACGGCGCCAAAATGTCGAGCGATAAAAAGGTGTCTTTTTAACTCCTAATTACCTCACATTAATTGTCAACCCAGGGACGACTTTTTATTTCAAGTGTGTACTCAGTCTGAGGCGACTATTTACTCAAGAGTAATGTTTTGCAGTATAGTGCTTAAAATCCAAAAGTAAATGAATGCTTGAAAAAAAAAATCTAACAATAACATAAACTCAAATGCTCTGAAATCCAACTATTCACTCAGCAAACATCAATTGAGAATACAGTAGCAATAACTCATTCCTCTAGAGATTGATGCAATTGAAATCAAACTAGAACAAGACAATCCATCTGGGAACGCGGAAGCAATAAGCAATGTTCTCTACAGTTGACAGTTCTGCTTTAAAGCAATTAAAAAGAAATAGAAATTGAACTAAAGCTACTATTGAAAGTAAACTAGGAGAACTCTTTAAAAACAACCTCTTGCAATTAACCAACATAAATGAACAACAAAGTAAATGGACAACAAACTGTAATTAAATGAATTAAACAATGAATCCTATTTAATAAATCTAAACAACAAACTCTAATTAATGGAAATGAACAACAACAAAGCCAAATTAATAGCAATCTTTACTCTAAGAATAAAGCAGACAACACACGGAAATAGAACAACATTGATTAATGATGGAATATGAAACAATGTTGGAAAGTCAAATATAAATACACAATAACTTAACACACGACACACCTTCATAGTAATTTGATATGGTAATCCAATTAACAGTCTTAGTTATAAAGAACACGACTGCATTTTGTAATGGAACAACAACGTTAATAGATTCAACAATCGCAAGGAAATATAATCTCTGAGATGAATTCAGTAATACCAATTAATAAGTGTTACAAGACGGATACTCTATAATTGAATAGCAATAACATTTTGTAAGGATCAACAACATTATATCAATGATTAAAAGAACAACAATGTGTTACGAAGTCAAGATGAATCAATACGACATTCCTGTCATAGAGAATGATATTGATTAGTTGAACATAAATCAAACATAACAGAACCGTGATGTAAAATAACAGAACATACCAGATTACTGAATAAAGCTAATAAGCAAAACCATGCATGAACTACAGATATAATATACAGCAGTAGCATAATCCACCAGAGGCTGGGCCCTTAGCCACCAGTGGATGCTACTGGGCTACTTCATATAAGGCGAATGAACAACAATTCCCAAATCAGGTATTAATCATTAAAGTGTGAATTCATTACAATAGTTGAAGCTTTGAGAATTAAAGCATGAAACAATCCCTTCTTCCTCCTATCCTATCATGAATAATCCATCATCATTCTTGAATCTCTAATTCTGAATCCTTAATTCTCCATCATTTTTTCCATCCCCCTCTCTGATCTCTGTTTTCATTTAAATAGAGAGAGATCAGAGAGAAGTTACAATAGAGATAATTACAACATGATTTTTATTAAAAAATTGGATTGTTTCCAACCAATTGATCAACAAGAAAATGTATTTCCATCCATCTTTCAACAAGAGCAAGGCAAATTTGGCTTTGCCGCTGAGATTTGGAGGACGGCTGCAACAACAAATATGAGAAAATCATGCTCAAAGAACCCTGTGTTTCTCTCAATACAAGTCGAATTTTGGCAAACCATTTGTCTAGAAAGTTAATTTGGTCCGTTCTGGACAAAACCCATGTTTCAGATTTTCCAAATTCTTCTTCATTTGCCCAAAATCTCAACCACAAAACTGTCACTTCTTATTCCAGCGAATTTCTGAGTTGGAGTATTTTATGATCAAATCTTCAGTCTGGAAATTATCTTGGAGGCTAAAAATGTTGAATAATGTTATAACCAATTTATTAAAACTTTCATTGATAAAATCATGCATAAGCATCAATTTATTAGAAATAAAAGAGAATAAATAATATTTTTACATAAGAGCATAAATCATTGTAAAATAGAATTATATGATAAATTATGATAAATGACGTGATGAAGAATGGTAGAAATGGGTGGAATAAGCGTTCAAAAGTGACAATAATAATGGCATATTAGTGACCCAACAATAACCAGTTCTTTAAAAGCTCTTAGATATTTCCCAGGGATAATTTAATAATCATTCCCTAGCAACGACGCCAAAAATGTTTGATTACTTACAGTCTCTAAGGCTGAACAAGAAATCGAGAAGGGTAACCTCAAACCACTTCAGCTCAGCAACTAGCCCTATTGAGCATGAGATGGATCTCTCTAAGTCTCTTATCAGTGATATAACTTTAAAGCAAATGAATTTTAGCCTAGATATGTGTATTTGTTTGTTTGTTTGTGAAAATTTGAGTTTTAGGGTTCGCTGAACTTAGGGTTTGGAGCCACAAACAGATCTAGGTTGTAGGAGTGAAGGAGCAAATATGAGAAGGAGCTAGATATCAGAAGCCATGGTGTATTTTGTATATTGTCAGTGTAGTATAGGGGAGAAAGTGTAGAAGAAACTAATGTCAGCTTAGGAAGACATAAACATAACTATGAAAACCATATAACATAGCTTGAAAAACAAGAATTATGTATATTTCACTGTAAGGCATCCATAGAAAGAATAGATATGATGTATATAAAGATGTTTAAACCATTAGAAAACAAATGGAATGAATTACAAGAACCATGAACTCACTGGGCTAGAGTTCCTTGAAAATAACTACAACATGTCTCTGTATTAGCTGAAAAGATGATTACATGCAAGCTTCCTTCACAAAAAGTTCAACCCTCTTCTCCTGAAGAGAAATGATACAGATAGACTCTCCTAGACCACTTGCCCAGCTTCAGGAATCAAATTAATTGGTGGAGGAACTAACTCCAAGATTCTCTCAACCAACATGTGAGAATGAGAAGGTGAAACTCAAACACTTCATAGAGAGTTTGTTTAGGAGTTCGATTCTTTTATGAGGCCTAATAAACATAAAAAACAACCTATGATGTACATTTATTCATGCCTACATCACCTATCCTCAAAACTAGTGCCATTACATAAATAGGTTTGACTTTGACCAAGTCAAATTGGAAACTAGAAATTTTACACAAAGAAATTACAAATTAAAACATAGAAAAGTGTAGAAGCGTAGCGCCGACTTTGAGCTGATTTGGAGGTGGCTTCCAGGGGTCAAAAGGAAAAATAATAGAATAGTAAACTATCCCTTCAAGTATAGTTTCCTGAATAGTTTGAATTTTTGAATTTGGACCATAGGAAGGCCTTCAAAAATCCATTCTCCCAAGGTCGCTCCAGGAGCGTAGTGCTTGTCAAAAAAGGGTCTAGAATGCTAGTTTCTTGCCACTTTTTTGCACTTTTCTCCAAAACTGAGCCACCTCTGCAAAATATGAGCAAATGGGTTTTTAGAGGATGGAAAGAGATTTCCAAAAATGTAGACCCTTCCTCAAGTGGAGGCCTGAGGAAAAATCACAGCGCCAAGGCACTGTGCTTTTGGAGCAGCTGATCTTCTAAATTTGGCCCAAAAATTCTCAAAAAACTTAAAGTGCTCAGAATTTGCTCAAAATTGGATGGGAGGTGTAAAAATATGTTTGTTAAAGCTTCATAGATGCTTCAGCAAGCATCTCCAAGTTTCCGTCATCCTTTTGCTCTTTTTTGGCTTCTTTAAGCTTGTTTTCAAGCTGCTTAACTTTGACATTGGCGATCATGTTTTGAGCTTGGTAGTGGTGTGCCATATGTCTAAGAAACTAATTGTCTCTATTTTCCTTCTCAAGGAGCTTCTCCAAGTGTTCATTCACCCTGTTGAGCCAATATTCCTTGTCTTGATTGACCTCAAGAGCAATCCTATCCTCTAGGTCTAGGTCTTCATTCAATTGGATGTGTTTTTCCTCTTCTTGCAAAGCTTTATGTTGGCTTAGTGGGGCTTGACCTAGGTTCAGAAGTGATTTAGCCAAACAGATCTCGGTACCACTAGCCCTTTTGGCAACAATCTGTGGAGCGCAGACTGAGGTCTCACGCGAAGTAGTATGGGAGGGTGCTAGAACCAGGTTTCTGCACCCTGGAGATGTCTGATGATTTCAAGTGGTCCACAGTTTGATCCAATGCATACGTTGCTACGCCCACTTACCAGTGCTTCGCAACCTGAGATGCCACCTCTGCGCAGCCTTACTCAGGGGCCGAAAAGTGTTGTTACCTAAGCTCTTTCCTACAACCCAATATTAGGTGATTAACTAAACTTGTTTATGCTCTATTCGTTATACTTAACTATATGCACAATTCATATGAGTGAGCATAGTAAATAAACAATATAATTGCCAATGATATAAAACATGAAATAACTTAAGACTAGATACACGCAATTCAGATAAAACTTCTCTTTATTATTTTCTTCCTTATGTTACAGACTTGACTCTACCCTACGCACTCAGCTGCGGACTCTAATAGGCCTCTGCACACTCAATTGTAGAGCCTCTTCCTACTACTACGACTCAAGACACTTAGATGTTTCTACTACCCTTTGTTATCTTTCAGACTCCATGCATTTATTCAATCTCTATATATCTCCTTTTTCAACTTAGAGCCTCACTCTATTTCTACAATCCCATGGTTCACGGACCATGGGTAGTCCGACACTACATTCAAAACTTAGGGCAGACAACCCTATGACTCTAACATACAATTCGCGCTCCGCGTCTGCACTTCACAGATCTTTACAATAATATTATTCAAAATTTGGGCTTTGACCCCCAAAATATGTTGTGGGGGGATTCCATGCCCAAAAATTTCTTCAAGCCCCTTGTCCTTGGCCTTTTCCTCTTTACTTTCCCTTTTGATCCTTCAAGCTCGCTTGATTCTATGATTTTTTTGCCTTTGCCAACCTGTTGCAATAACTTGGCTTGTTCTTTTTCCATGATCAATTCCTTTTCTTTGAATTGACTACTCTCTTGTTCAAGGAATGAAATGACATATTTTGATCTTTCCATATTGATTGTAAGCTCCTTGATTTTATAGTCCTTATCTTTGATTGTTTGTCGAATGCTTGAACTCTGATCCTTGGCCTCTAAATCAACTAGCTCAAACTCATGCTCAACTATGTCTTTCTCTTTCGCTATTGATTCCTGCTTTTTTGATGATGAAGCCTTTCTCTCCATGAGAATAAAACAAAAGCCTTTGTCCTCTCTTGCACACTTTAGTCAACTCAGGCTTAGGTACTTGAGTTTTCTCCATTGATTTGCTGGAGGACCCCACCTCCATTTGTTGTTTTGGCACGCTAGGAAACTGAGCTACTACATTGGCTTCATGCCATTTCAGGGTTGTTTCCAAAAAGCTTCCCAAGCCATACCTTTCTATACAAGCTAGTGAAGGACAATAGTTTTGATTAGATTGTGATGAAACAAGCTTTGGGAGTGCTCTTTGTCCTTCAATAGTATCTTTTCCGACATTTTGGAAATGCTCCTGGATAGGTAGTTACACATGTTGAGTGGCTTTTGAGAGGTTAAATGCATTAGGAGGTGAATATGATAAGCATACAACCTAGAGAATCTCCCTTCACATGTAAAGAACCTCATGACACTCTTCATCAAAGGGGTATATTTCTCCAATAAGTATCTGAAAGGCATAAGGTGAGCATGTTTTTCCCTGTATGGTGTTTTTAAGAAAGTCTTGTAGTGTTCAAGATCTATGCTCATTCCTTTGAACCAATATTCACCATTGTCCGGTAACCCTATTGCAAGTGAGATGGAGGCCATTGAAGAAATGAACTCAACACTAACAATAATAGCACTTTCATCCTTCAATTGAGTTGCCACCCAATCTATTAATTGTTCATGAAACCCCACCTCACTCACTCTTTTGCAAAACTCCAAGCAATGTACATCCTCGAAGCACTATTTGATGAAAGTATAGGAGTTGATTGCATTGCAATTTGATGGCTCATATATGAGGATATTCCCTCCCTTATGAGGTCTTGTTCTCTCTGGTGAAGATTCTTTCTCCATGATGACAAAAAATCCTAGCAGTAGGCAATGAAAAATAAAGTGTGAGGTATTAATGGAAATGAAGTGATGTGAAGGTTGATTTTGACAAAATGATAGGGGAGGTTTGAAAAATGTGGATATGAACTTTGGAAGTTGATGAAATTGAGTGAAGAAACAATGGAAGAGTGATCTACTTGCAAGGAGGAAAAACAGGGTTTGTAATGAAAAATGCCCAAAAACCTCTAGGAATGAGCTAGGATTTTACTTTTTGAGGGGTAAAACTTTGTTTTGAGGTGCATTGAATGGTTAAAATGGTTTACTTACTTGTCTCTTGGCTTAGAAGTCAATGAAATTAAGCTTGCAAGCCAAAAAATGAAATTTGGGAGAGTTTTGGGTGAATTTTGAGCACTTTGTCTAGAGCGCAGCGCTTTGTTCCTGAGCGCAACACAGTTATTTTGAATGCAACACCTCTGCTTTGAATGCAATGCTTCAAGATTTTTGCAAAATTTTCCTAGGGAACCGAATTTTTTACTCACTTGGATGGGATAATACGATACTCAAGAGTGAATAGGAGGTAAATGAACCAAGTTTGGTGGCTTTTGAGTTTATATAGGGAAAATTATTTCTCTTTTTAAAAAAGAAATGGGACCCAACATCCTTTAAAAATTGATTTTTTTCGTATGAAAACAAAGTTACCTTTACCCCTGAAAACCTAAGCTACCTTTTACTTTCCTGAGTGTTGGAACTCCTTCTTCTGGAACTTTTTGAACATGAGAACATGATGAATGTGTGAAAATTCACAAATTGTTACCCAAGAGCTGCTTGTCATGCTCTATTCACTGCTAGATTTATTCATGAAAATGATGGACCTTGGAAACCCTAGCGACCTAATGAATGACCTGAGACTAAATGGAATGATGATGATGATTTGCATGTCTTTATTATGACACCTCCATAAAAGTGACTAGCATAAGTGAATTTCCAAAAGATTGACTTCATCTCTAGACTGACCAAATAGTGACTGAATTTTGTTGTGTAAACCTAGGGACACAAAAAAATTGATTTTGATAGTCTTGACAAGCATAATAAAAGCACATTTGATTCAGGTGATAGGCTAACAAAACTAACACTAACAGAAGGAATACCTTTCCTTTCGAGAAGATCACATCATAGCCTCTATTCTCAAGCATGGAAATAGATACCAAGTTCTTCTTCATCCCTGACACATACAAAACATTCTTCAAGGTGAGTGGAGCCCCATGCTCCCTCTGAAAGTTAATTGATCCCAATCCAATAACACTATACTTCCCGTCATCACCCATCTCACTATGCATCTAGAGACATTTCTCCTCTAAGGCACTGAATAACTCTTTGTCGCCATTCATGTGGAATGAAGCTCCACTGTGTTGATTTGGGGTAGCATCGTATGTGCTCTAGCCATGAAGATTGGTGGAGAGGCTAAAGCACATGATACCTCCAATACCCATAAATTGTTTGGGCATATTCTAAAGAGTTTGGGAGATATTAAAATAATTAATATTTTTAATGGAGTCCCTAAGTCTAAACTTAGGGAAAATAAAATATTAATGTGAATTAATATAAAACTGTGTTAGAATGGTCCAAAAGTCATGGATCAAGCCAAATATAATCTTAGTCGTTGATTAGGGACTTAATCTCAATCGTTGATTTGTCAACAAGAAAAATATAAGAGGAGGCTTGAGGGTTACTTGGAGAATACACTAAGTTGATCAAGATTTCGACTTTCTAGGGCTGGGTTTATTGAGGGAATCGAGAGAGTGATCAAAGTTGCAGCTGAGTGACAGTGAATACAGAAGCAAAGAGGTAGGGATAGCACTAGGAGGATCAACACAGTAGCCGAGAGTGAGGGACACAAAACCATCCAGGGGTTCACGCAGAGCCACCTAGGGCTCACGCAGAGCCAACCAAGAGTTGCGCAGTGCCTTAGAGGGCCAGTGTGGGTGACACAAAGGGCTAGAGGGCTGACACAGTGTTTCCAGAGGCTGACGCAGGCCAAGCCAGAGTGACACTAGGAAAACGTTGGGCTAGAAAGGGTTGACGTTGTCCCTAGAGGCTAACACTGGGGTTGTGTGGGGCATATTGGAGTTGTGAAGATGTCGGAGTGTTTATCCAGGGTTTCAGCCGTAATATCTACTTCCCAATAGAGAAGTACTATTGCCAAGGTTATTCTTGTTGGGTGAGCCAGTTTTGGCACCCGAATTGTGTTCAAAAAACTGTATAATAATAAAACCCTCAGATAGATGCACCAATTTTCCCACGTTGGGTTTTTCTGGGGACATTGGTCCAAAAAAAACGGTGTCACTTGTGTGCTTGTTTTGTTTCCTTCAGTTTATGATCTATAATGTGTTGAGCATGTACTTGTATTTATTTCCAATATTTACATGGTAAATAACTTGTTAATTAGCTAAACAAGTAGGTAGGAATAAATCAGTGAAGTACATGAAAGGTTTCTAACATTTAGACTTAGAAATTCCAACATGGTATTAGAGCATGGTTGTAGATCATAGGAGAATTGAGGACATTAGCCAAGTAGAGCAGCAGCAGTAGAAAATAGTTGTTCCGAGTGACAGAAGTTGTTCCTAGCAGAGTAGCAGCAAGAAATGGGTGATGCAATGCCTACGCCATCAAGATTGAGCCAGGAGGAGGTCAGCGCAGAGACTGAGGAGGGCAGAAAGGGCTCACGCAGAGCCACACAAAGACCGAGAGGGTTGATGCAGTTGGCTAGGGGAGCATTTCAGCTAGTGCTTGATTGTGCGAAGCCTAGGAGCTCTGACCTTCAGTTTGCTGGGGTTTAGGAGGCTGTGTGTAAGTTGCAGAGTGGAGTTGGTGGGGTACTGTACTCAGAATAGTACCTAACAGGGCAAGGCCAAGGAGGAGGGAATTGCTACCAAAAATTTCTAGCCAAGAAATCTAGATCAATGGTGTAGTTGCACTAACGATCGGCGTGGGGGCATCCTGACATTGGTAGAAGGGTTTTAGGAGGGAAATCGAGGCTCAGAGGGTATCACACCAAGAACTTCTAGGAGGGAAGTAGAGGGGTATCAAGATGGCACTGAACAGGGTAAGAGACCAGGACAGGCTGGATGGAGCCTCAAACTTCATAGTCTGGAAGGCCATAATCTTAGCCGTTCTAGATAGGAATCGTGTCAAGCACTTTGCCTTGAGGACGATAACAATCCCAGTTGACCAGCTAATAAAAACATGTATGAGGAGGCAATGGCGAGGGCCAAGAGCATCATTCTTGACGGGTCAAGGAAAATGTAGTACCACATATTACCGAAAAGGACATGGCAAATGAGATGTGGGAGGCCTTAAAGAAATTGTACCAGCATACTTCTGTGCAAAGAAGGATGTTACTAGAAAATCAGTTGTGGTCATACCAGATGCATAAGGGGTGTCACCGGGAATAGTGTCCACTCGGATGCTGCTATTCCCACTAAGATTGGTGGCTATCTTAGAAAAAAACAAGTAAAGTCTACTTTCGCTTTCCTTTATGAAAATAGATAGGAGTGGAACAAAGGAGACCAACCTTAGTCTTGCGCTCGATTTCCTCTCCTTCCTGATAGAGCCTTGCCACTTCTGCTTTGTCTGCCCAGCTTCAAAGAGCACCTCTGGAATCACATCAACATACTACTATCAAAGAACAAAGATCTATATTCATAAATAACATAGGACCAGATGTGTGTTAAGCATACAAATGCATATATAATGAAACATACAAGAATATGGAGGAAAACTTGAATAGCTTTATTAAGATGAAAATTAGCAAGAAGATTACAACCATATGTTTTGAACCAACATCATCCTCCAGCAAGAAGGCCCTTCTTCACCTCAAGTAAAGCTTAGATCACCCAACACTATGAAATTACACCAGAAAACCAACATCACTTCTCTATAAGATAGAAAATTCCAGCCTCTGGATCTCTGTGATGAGGGATCCATATATAGATGATTATAGGGAGGTGAGTCATCTTCTGGGGTCTAGATTAGTGTCCTCTCTCTGATAGTTCCTGCTTCCACTTGGAGAATGATGATCTCTTACTCATCCTTGGTCGAAAACAAAGAGGCAAGTGTTACAGGGGAAGCTTATGGAAGATTCCATGATCTTCCACCTCACATTTTGTCCCTGCCATTTGTCCATTCCCGACCATCGCACCCTACTGAGGAGCCATTCAGTATGCATCACACCCTATACATTGGGAAGGTGATATGCATCGCACCCCCTGCACTGGGGTTTCAGTATGGTCCAATTTTGACTATTTATGAGCAGTTTTTAGTGGAGAACTTCTGGGAGATGATGTAATCAGCTAACCTTGTTCCTTTAGCCAGTGAAGCAACACTTTTAGGGATTTAGGATCCCTCAGTTTATGGACATTTATGATTGGGGTTGAAGTGCCCAAAAATGTATATAACACTGGTGCTGATGGTTATCCATCACTACTAATAGCCAAATTCACTTGAAACCCCTTAGTGGTGTCATGGAGCTGCTTGTAGGCTTGATTTTAAAGCATGGAGATCCTGGCGTGTAACAGGAGAGGTGGAGGCCCTTCTAGATTTCATTGCAAGCCCTTTATGGAGGCTAACTGAAGTATTACTAGCATAGGCATGCCTAGAATCCCTGGTCCCAAAAAGGGGAATTCCTGAAGTTATTTCTTAAGCTCATGAGGTACAACACCTGTAAGGGCTTAGTAATCCGTAGGGATCTTGAAAAATTACTGGTGTGGATCCAAATGGTTGCAGGACCACCATAGCTAAGCCGTATCTAAATCCATGTTGAATGGTGAACCTCACACAGAGTGGCATTATGACGAAGCAACGAGCAAATCTAACTTATAATTAATGAGATAAGATTATGTGCCCATTTTGATGGTAAACCTAGTCATGGAAGTTATGGATTGGCTAAGCAAATCATGCCTTATCATGATGGAGTGATGGTCGGGTTACATGGCCAAGAGGTAGTATTTCATAGGCTGAAATTAACAACGTAAAGGAGTGGCAGGGTTGACAGGGCATTCGACTAGCTATGCCCATAGATTAGAGGCGGAGGGAATTCCTATTGGCCAGTAATGGAGTTCATGTGATAGCTCATTCCGTCAGCCAAATATCCCATAAGTCTAAAAAGGGGGATTGTTGTGGGGCATGAGATGACGTGAGTCCGGGACAAGTTGGCCTCCACATAGCACCAACTGCATTGGGATAGGTGCAAAAGGGGCACATCTTCCAAGTCTGCTCGATGGATTGACCCTAGAGCAATCATAATATCGGATGCGGAAGGGAGCAGGGAGATTCAAGTGACGGGATGTCGTGGTAGTGCCACATTACGCATCAATCGATAGCAAGGTTCATGTGGGGGTGTGGCCCACCAACCCACGTGTCCCTTAGGCCTTATCCCAGTTAATTAAAAATGAGCAATGAAAGGACTCATTGGGACAATGTGCTGGGGTGAGTTAGCATGCGATGAAAATACAATGTAACCCATGGACCAACAATATCCCGGGATGTGTCGAGGTGAGGGCCACCAATCCACATAGATCTGGAGGTTTCATCCTAGCGGTATAAAAGGGCATTAGCTAGAAGTGTTGGGCATTGAATCCCCCCACGACATGTTTTAGGGTTCAAAGCCCAAGTTTTGAGTTGTTATTGTTGTAAAGACTCCGCGAATTGTGGGCACAGAGCGCGAATTGTAAGTTAGAGTCATAGGGATATTTGCCCTAATTTTTCAATGTAGTGTCGGCCTACCCATGGTCCGTGGACCATGGGATTGTATAAATAGAGCGAGGCTCTAAGTTGTAAAGTAAACAATGAATCGATGGAATTTGATAGATAGAACAAGATAGCGAGCATAGAGCAAGATTCTAAGTGTCTTGGGTCATAGTGGTAGGAAGAGGTTCTGCAGCTGAGTGCACAGAGGCCTAGTAGAGTCCACAGCTGAGTGCATGGACCCCTGCAGCTGAGTGTGCAGGGTAGAGTTGAGTCTGTAACCGAAGGGAGAGAATAATAAAGAGAAGTTTTGTTACCAATTTTATGTATTTGTTCTGAGTTATTACATGTTTGATATTACTTGCAATTATACTGTTTATTTACTGTGCACACTTGTATGAATTGGGAATATTGTCAAGTATAACGGAAAAAAATACAGATCAGTTAAGTTAATCAAATGACATTGAATTACTAGTAAGGACGTAGGTAATAATAATGTTTGGCCCCCGAGTAGGGCTGCGCGAAGGCAACGTCTCAGGCTACGAGGTACGAGTAAGTGTGTGTAGCGACGTGCACACTAGGTCAAACCACAGACGACTTGAACTCATCAGACATCTCCAAGGTGTGGAAACCTAGTTCTAGCACCCTCCCATGCTACTTCGGGTGAGACCTCAGTCCACTTTTTGTGAAATGTTGCTGAAAGGGCCAATAGTACCGGGATTTGTTTGGCTAAATCATCTCTGAACCTAGGTCAGGCCCCAATAAACCAAAAAATGGTTCCTTTGTCGGGACCAGGATTTGCATAAGGGATGCCTGATGTGGTGTCACTAGAATCCGACAAAGAAAGAAATTGAAAAGTGGCTGGATAGAAACATTCATGAGATTGCGGCATAGGAAAATAGGAATCCATGAGTATTGAAGGAATAGTGGTTAGAGCGCTACATTTATACGGAAATCCATGAGATTTTCTTTGCATCCTTCCCCTTTGAATTGTATGAGTGGATCACAAAGATAGCAGACATTCAAGGAAGGTGTAGGCTTGACAAACCAATCATGTGGACTTCGGAATTGGTGCGCAGACTAGAAGCATCAGGAGATAAGATCACGCGCATTGTGGACCATTGGCTTGATCAAATTATAGTAAGATTTATCATTGAGTTTACGGTAGATACATCAGTCAGGTACAGTGAGGCGGAACAACGTTTCCTCAAAGGACCATGAGGTAAGTACATTAAATCTTTGAATACCTAGATTAAAATGCTACTGTGCAAAAAGCAATTTATGTAAATAAATTGATGTTTGGGGCTACGCGAAGTGGGAAGATCTACAGAAACGAAAGTAGCGAAGAATTAGAGACTAGTCCCTTGATTTCACCCTCATGAGAAAGTGAGGAGGAGCTCGCTAAAGTTTCTCCGAGAAGTGCGATTAGTATGATAAGGCAGCGAATTCCATGCATACCACCCCCACCTACACCGCCACCGGTTTCACCATCATCACCTCCATCTCCACTCACACCACCTTTGCCACCAACATAGCTTAGTATAGCGAGTGCAATAAAATTTCCGGTATTCAAAGGAGTAGTGAACCAATTTGGTTCGTGGTAAAGGCAGTATGGGAAGCGCAAGGGTTACAGATGACAACATAAAGAATGCAACATTAGTAAGTGCATTGCAAGATCGCACACTAAAATGGTACATTAAGCACTCTAATGACAATCCAAATGTAGGGATCGCAGATATCCAAGCTGCGCTGAACAAGGAGTTTAGCAGGCCAAAGTCGGAGACGGATTCAATTATTGGGTTTAAGGAGATTGCGATGCTTCCAGGCGAGACCCCATGGGAACTAGATCAGAGGCTGAAGGGAATGATTCACGAAGCCAACATGACCTTGACAGATGCACATCACTACACATGGTTTGTAGCGTCACTAACGCCACATCTGAGGATGGCACTATCGCAACAGAAGTTATCCACCCAGGCCAAAGCATTAGGGATTGCAATGAGACTGTACGAGACCCCTATACAAGATCCTGGCCTGGGAGTCCAACAAATTTGTGCACAACTAAAGAATTTATGTCTAGAAATGATGAGTTTGAAACAAGATAGAACAACCTACCCAGAGGTGCATGAGGAGGTATGGTGCAAGGGATAGGGACATGACAAGGACCACTCTCCAGTCTTCACGAAGTACTTGGCGGCAGGACGGCCGATGCCAATGAGACCGGAGGCACAAGCAGGGTTGAGCATGGCATCTACATTATGGTGTGTGATTTGTTAGATAGGAGGAAAACATGCTATGGACAATTGTCACCTATTACAGAAGTATACGCAGATGTCCTAACAATTTTTCTATAATTTTTGCAGGTCAGTAGGCCATGATGAGCACACTTGCAGAAGTTATAAGCTAATGATGGATTGGACCCCAACCTACAAGGTGCAAACTGCAACACGATCCCTCGATCAAAATGCAGGGATGCTGTGCATTGGATTTCAGGGGCACAAATGAGGTCGAGGTGGAATGGGACTAGGAAGGTGTTCCAGATAGTTGATTTTCTACAATTGCGGAGGACCAGGGCATTATGCCCGCGATTGCACAAATCTGACGAGAGCATCATGTTTATATTGTAATCAATTTGATCATGAGACAGAGGATTTCCCTACACTAATAGCGAGGTTGCGTGATAGAGGAATACTCCAACCTCCCCCAACTCAGAATCTACAAATGATGAGGTTTGAGCCACGCGAAGAGCACTCGAATGTAAACATTGTGCTTCGGAGTGGTATCACAATAGGAGATGACAAAGGTAAGTAGCCTGAAGAAAGTGCATGGGTTCACAAGGCTCCTACAAAGGAACCTGAATTTGATTTGGAGCACACGAAGGAGACGTTCATGGTAGCTAAGAAGAGCTTCACGGACGCCTCCACTTCAGGTAGTAAGGATCAACTAGAACTGGAGATGGATCCTTCAATGCTCACTACCTTTCTGGAGACATGTATGAAGTTGTTGCACGACAACAAGGTTGTGAAAGGACTGCAAGAACTTATCACTAGGTTTGTTTCGTCAGGAGAGCCATGCGTAGTGCGAAAACTCGGGAAACATACATCACGAAAAGGAAGGGAAATGAGATTGAATGCGCAAATCGGTGAGTATGAAATGAATCAAGTAATTTTGGATCTAGGATCAGACACAAATCTATTGCCAAAGAAGACATGGGAGCGCATGAGCATGCCTGCATTACAATGGTCTCCAATTCAATTGCAAATGGTGAACCAACAGAAGATTCTACCTCTGGGAAGATTGCAGGGAGTAACGGTGGATATTGAAGGTGCGAGCGCGCTTGCAAATTTCGAAGTAAAAGAGATTTTCGATGATAGCAATCCCTATTTCATGCTACTGGGCATAGACTAGGACACTGATATGAACGGAGTCATAAAACTAAAGAAGCACAAAATGATTTTTGAGAAAAAGTCACTACGCGTAGTTGTACCACTAGACCCTGCAGAAGGAGCATGCTAAACAGAACCGGTGCGCGACGACGATAGTGATAATGATCTCGACTATATCTACAAGATAATAATGTAAGAGTAGGATTGTTTGAATCCAATAGCATATGGTAGGATTTCATGGGAGCGCGACAACTCTTGCACTTCGGATTCAGACGAGGAAGTAGAACGATGGTAGAATCGGTTACATGAGGTAACCACACTAAATTGGAACATGATGATAAGGTCAGTACGTTGTGTAGCAAAAAAAGCAAGGGATCTACCCATGTATGATGGGTTGACATCGGTGGATGAGTTCCTAAACAAATTTGAAAATGAAGTGACAGAACAGTAGCGGTTCGATGCTCTGAAATGGGCGTTGCGCGGTACGGCCACAAGGTGGTGGGGTACGCACTAGTAGAGTTTGGAGGATTGGCACAAGTGCAGAAGGGTGATGCTTATATGATTTGGAAAAATTCAGCTATGGATGAGAGCTGGTTATGATGGGTGAAATAGCCTACACGCCCACCTTTCTAGATGGGTACAGACGTATGGTACGCAACCCGCACAAATGCCCATCGCCATCACAATAGAAAACAGGGACAACACACAGAAGCAGGAAAGACGAAGCGTACCAAAAAGTATCGATGGCGAAGCCTTTGACAAGGTGTGCGAGGTGCTAAACAAGGTCCACCCGGTGAAACGCATTGACTGGGACCTGTGCATACCAATGATTCGATGGGCCTATGGGACCATGTGCAAAACCTTGACCCCGAGAGGAATTCTGAAGCTACAGTACAAAGCAGGGGTTGTAATCTCTGAAGAGCGTGCAAAGATGAGTCTGCACGTAACAACACTCGTAGGTTTGACAGTGCACAAAGCACAGATCAAAGAAATCACGTAGCCGCAAGAAACAAAACATATAGGACTTGAGGAAGAAATCCAACGGGGAAACTTTAGACTCCGCGAACTTGAAAAATATCGGGTATGGCTAAGGGAGAAAAGCGCTTTGATGGATGCGAAGGTCAAGAAGTTGGAAGACGAAATAAAGGAAGCATTTCTCGTTGAAAAACCAAGGATGGTAGGGCAAGGTACGTACGATCATACTAACAGGGTGGAGGACTATCGCTGTGAACTGATCTGTCTGCTACCTTGGCTTGGATCGCATATTGCTAAGCATAGTGACTAGGGTAGCGTGTTGCAAATGATGAAGCGTGTGATGCAGAACATGACAAAATAAGGTAGGATGCTTCCATGAACCACGAAAAAGGATAGGATGGAGCCCTGCACAGGTGGTGCGACCACCTGACTAGCCATAGGAAGAACAGTCTTATTACTCAAGGTAGTTGAAAGGGAGTGCGGGACTATAAATTATTCTGCCTAGGCGCTACGCACTCTGGGAGATGCACATAGCAGCAGAATGTCACAAGGTTCGTGACCGCGCATGGGGGGCTGCGCTGTTGCGTGGGTCGACTGGGAAGTGACTGTTGAGATCACTATTCATGATGTGATGTGCGATTTAAGGCCAAGTGGAGTAGGAAGCGTGCATTTAAGATGTAATTTATGCACAAGAATTCGGAAAATATGCCGCCAAGAAAGCATTAATGGCTCGGAATTGGGGGGAATGGTCAAATTTGAATTCAAAAGGCACTATAAAACTCAAAGGGCTGGCCAGTGAACAACACTTAGTCATTTGAGAATTAAGCTCTTGAGTAGAGCACAGAGCATTGAGAGCCGAGTGATAATTGTGGCCCTATGTTTGCGAGAGACCGAATACAACCTAGAGATGATGACAACCACTAAGGATAGGTTGGGAATTGAAGAAGGAACCACCGGCGAGGCCACATAGACTCCAATCGTACAAGATGTCCCAAAAGGCACCGGGGTGGTGATTGAAATCTCCAAATCACTGCGAACACCAAGGCCTAAGAAGGATAAGTAGGCAATGGGTCCAGTATGCATGTCCTCGAGGAATCTGCGACACAACAAATTATCAATGGAAGGAAAGGGGAAAGCAGTCACAATTGAAATGGATGAGGAAGAAGAAGAATTACAGGTTTTGATCGCCGCAACAGAAGAAGAAGAAGAAGACATGGAGGAGGATATCCAGTCATTGCACTCTACCACAAAACTGCCTACGTATGTCCCTCCATGGAAAGGGAAAACCAAAGTACCGAAGGATCTGGATGAAACAAAGAGCTCACTCCAGACCCCGCTCCTTCCAGATGGCATTGTATTTGAGGGCACCCACCTAGGTTGTGTGCTAATTATGAAGTTTGAAGACTGGGACCTCACTAACAGTGAGAATTTCCTGCACCTAGAGACTCGAAACCTAATGAAACAGAACATTGAGGGGGTGGTGATAACATTAGAGTTGCGGAAGTGGCTACGCGATGTGGAAAAGGCTGGCTTGCTGCACTTGTTATGGATAGCACATTTCCACTGCGCCCCCATCACCATTTCTTCATCAGGAAGCTCTGCTTGGTGCATGATGGGTACGTATGGCTGGAGGAGCCTATTCCCATCACGGTGGACCTCATTCACTGGATATCTCAGCTCACCTGTAAAGGAAAGGACCCCATCACTGTCGCTGGAAGAGGTAGTGATTTGAATCTTGCAGAAGCCATGAAGTCAAAATATAAGTTGGAGAAGAAAAAGAGGGGCTATGTCATCTCCAGCATCAAGGACAAAGGGGTGTGTGTAGCCACTCAACTCCTGGCCGGCAAAGTGATGAGGAAGTGCCGCGACGATGAGGTACTAGTGCCAGTGGTTGCGCTGGCGGAGTAGTGCATAGAGGGGGTCCAGTTCAACTGGTCCAAATTCCTCTGCGAGGAATTTTTGACAAACTATTGCGAAGCCCATGAGCAAGGTAAAACATTCCACTATGTGTTTTTGCTATTATCCATATTGCTCGTAGCAGGAGAACTACCGGAGGATAGTTAGTTCCCCAACATTGATTGAGAGTTACCAGAGGCCATGAAGTACGCTTCATTCTAGGCCACCAAGGATGTGAAATGGATTCGCGACACCAAAATTTTCTAGGTGCTCGTGGAGGCGAGCATCTGCATGTGGACCAATCAGAGGCCGCACCTATCACCTATAGTGCACAATAGTCTGCAGAGTTTTGCAGACTTCAAGGCTGATATGCACAACATTTATATCAGGGTGCGAAAGGATCTGGCGAAGCAGTGGAAAAAGCTACCATTTGTAGCCATTGATGATGCAATCTTCATTGTATTGGAGACATGGCCTTTGAATGGCACGCCCCAAATCTGGCAGAACTTGAGAAGGCAGCGGCATAGAAGAAAAAGGACGATGCCAAGTTGCGCATCACCCAATTGGCAAAGAAAAGGCGAAAGGAAAAAGTTGCAGATGAGTTAGTGGCAGCGCGAGAAGCGACACAGAAAGCCGTGGTGCAGAAGAAGGCTGCAGAAATAGTAGCAACATCACAGGCAGCAGAGGTAGCAACGACACAGGCAGACGAGGGCCAGGCAATCTCTTCAGTGTAGGATTCAGAGGACATAGAAATAGTAGAAGGGAGCGCAGACCTAGGAACCGCATCCACACAGCTCAAGCACCTGCACATTGCAGAGAGATTGGGCCCAAGGAAGAAGGTCAAGGCCTCGAAGTTGGCCACTGACCTAATCAACTTAACCGAAGGTGATCTCCATGACATCGGTGAGATGGTCCACGATGTCACCAATCAAGTGCTTTAGGAGTTCATGCAAGAGCATCAGACTATGTTGGGGGCCCTCAGGGTGCAGCTGCAGGAGTTATAGGTGTGACCCCCTCAGGTACCCTGTCAACCCACGTCACAACCGACACTTCAGCAGCAGAGTAGATGTTGCACGAAAGGATGGCCAACACAATAGTGTTGCCAGAGGGAGTGCTAGTGTCATCAAATGCGATGGATCGGTTGTCGGTTAGCATGATGAAAGACCTTGGCCTTAATCTAGTTTCTCTTCCCCGAGAAATGCTATATCATCTACAGGATGAGATAACAACAGAGTTGTGCACTAGGGAGAACCATGCGATCCAAGTTCTTAGTGAACAGAAGATCAATATGGAGCATATTAGCTTGCAGCGCAATGAGTTAGTGTTGCAGAATCAATGGTTGGTGCAGACGGTAGATAACGCTTGTCGATGCATCCCAGAGCTAGCTATCATAGCAGATCTACTGGTAGAAGTGCGGATCCACAGTTTGGCAACTGGAGTCTGTGAGGCCAGAGAAGAAATGACGAAGGTCCAGGTGCAGCTGAACCTTTAGATCACTGAGTTGCAGTTGAAGCCACAACCTTCCACTCCCCTAGAGATCAGAGAACAGTGCGTTAGCGCTCTTACAGCAGGGTTGGAAGAAATTGGAGGAGTAGTGCGTGACTACACTAACATGTTGGAAAAATCACTTGAGGTCCTCACAATGTTGCAGGAGGATCCCAACATCCAACGCCTGGAGATAGAGGCACGAGAACTCCAACAACAGTACGACAATATCAGAGGAATTGTGCAGATAGTGGTCCTCACTCAGTAGCTTGCAAGGATACAGCAAGCCAAGGCATTAAAGGAGCAGGTGGGTGCGGCGTGCCACAAGGAAGCAGTCCTCAAAGCCCGCGTTCAACCATGGATTGACGAAGCCTTCACAATCATGGTAGATATTGAAGGGAAGCTCGCACACATTCAAGGGATGCATGCACAAATGTAGGGAAGTTGGAGGGACTCTGTGCCAAGATCGCCATGCCAACATAGTGACTTGAGGGCAAGTCAAAATGTTTGTGTTGGGGGCCTGTTGGGCATGGAATCCCCCCACGACATGTTTTGGGGTTCAAAGCCCAAGTTTTGAGTTGTTTTGTTGTAAAGACTCCTCGAATTGCGGGCGTAGGGCACGAATTGTATGTTAGAGTCATAGGGTTGTCCGCCCTAAGTTTTGAATGTAGTGTCGGCCTACCCATGGTCCGTGTACCATGGAATTATATAAATAGAGTGAAGCTCTAAGTTGTAAAGTAACCAATGAATCGATGGAATCTGATAGATAGAACAAGATAGCGAGCATAGAGCAAGAGTCTAAGTGTCTTGGGTCGTAGTGGTAGGAAGAGGCTCTGCAACTGAGTGCGCAGAGGCCTAGTAGAGTCCACAGCTGAGTACACGGACCCCTGCAGCTGAGTGCACAGGGTAGGGTTGAGTCTGTAACTGAAGGAAGAGAATAATAAAGAGAAGTTTTGCTACCAATTCTGTGTATCTATTCTAAGTTATTGCATGTTTGATATTACTTGTAATTATATTGTTTATTTACTACGCGCACTTCTATGAATTGAGAATATTGTCAAGTATAATGGAAAAACATACAGATTATCTAAGTTATTCAACTGATATTGAATTACTAGTAAGGACTTAGGTAATAATAGTGTTTAGCCCCCGAGTAGGGTTGCGCAAAGGAAGCATCTCAGGCTACGAGGTATGGGTAAGTGCGCGTAGCGACGTGTGTGCCGGGTTGAACCGCGGACCACTTGAACTCATCAAACATCTCCAGGGTGCGGAAACCTAGTTCTAGCACCCTCCCATACTACTTCGGGTGAGACCTCAGTCCGTGCTCCGTGGAATGTTGCTGAAAGGGCCAGTAATTTCGGGATTTTTTTGGTTAAATCATCTCTGAACTTGGGTCAGGCCCCACTAAGCCAACAAGAAGACCGTTGGGGTAAAGGGACAAGGATGATGTGTCCTAGTGGTCTCCACCTCAGAGGTGTAAGAGGATTGACAAAGGGAATAGCTAGGAGGAAACCTTTAGGATGACATGGCGGGGCCACCACATTAATGGATAGTGGATATCACTAGAAATTAGGCGATGGATATTGTTTGTGACACCCCCTCCCCTGACATCAGTAAAAAGGAGGGAGGGGTGGCACAATCAATGTGGGATATTATTTTTAGAAACAATGGGAACCAAGATACTACTTAGAGGGGGTGAATTGGTAGTGTGGCCAAACTATACAATTCTTCACAAATTTCACTTTTTAATCTCTTTAAAAATTATTCATGGATCAACAATACAACTCAATCATGTATAAATCATAAACATCAAGCATATGAGAAACATATACAGAAGGAACCAATATTATTTTTTTTACAACCTTCAACATGATTACATCATGGCCCCACAAGCTACTGCTTATAGGTTTATCAACCACTACTAAAAGGAACTTCAATCCCTACTCGTTTATCAGCTACCACTGAAAGGGACTGCTGCCCCTTCTCGTTTATCAGTACTCAATGGAAGGGACTCTTGCCCCTACTCATTTGCAAGTACTCACTGGAAGGGACACTTTCCCCTACTTTTTTATGAGCCTTTGTTAAAAGGCACTCTTACCCCCAAATATTTACTAACAACCACTAGAAGGAGGTCCTACCCCTAATATGCAAGCTACCACTTGCTAGTCTTGTTGATCCATATTTCATCCATTTTCATACTACAACCAAGATACCACTTACCTCACAAAAAATAAATATGCTTATTGCAACTATTCATCAAAGCCACCTTAAACACCTTCAACGATCTCTGGTTACTAAACAAATAACCAGTATGTTCAACAATTTTTGATTATTGAACACACCTACTCCTATATCACTCCTATTATCTCTCTCTTACAACCACCAGTAACCTTCTATTACTCTCAAATTTTGATACACACTGCACAATCTACTACTTGAATTCTCATTCAACACCCCACCCTTGTAGCCACCTACTACTTCTCACCACTATAGAAAACAACTTCACCATACCAACACCTTGTTGCATCAGAAGCTCTATCTCAAAACAAATTGTGTATATTGTGCTTGCAAAGGCCTTATTTTATAGTTTTTCTTTTTCTAAGTTTGGCTTCTTGGATTTATGCATGCATTACCTATTTATTTTAGTTTTATGGTTGTGTTTAATCTTGATTTGTTGTTTTGGGCTTAATTTCTGAGTTAAACTCTTGATTTTCTTCTTATTTCAGTTAATCTGGAGCTTTTATAGATTTTAGCAAGTTATTTAATTGCCAAAAATGTCTCTTAACAAGAATTTCCACCAAACTGTTATTAAAATAGACTGCCAACTCATTCATGTCATTGTCGCCAAACCATGTTTCCATGCACAACACTTTGATGTAGTTCAAAAAGGCCTTTGCGACCCCTTTTCTTATTTTAAACAAAAAACGATGTTAAAAATTCCAATTCTACTAAATTTTGCCTTTAGGCCCTTTCTCCTTTCCTACCATAAGACTAAGTCTCTACATCCATCAGCTTAGACCCTGGATGCTAAGCACTTTTAAGCCCTTTGCGGGCCAATTTCCTGTGTTAACAGATTTGCATCAATGGTCCTGTTTCTACACAAAATGAAAAACAATAATGCCCAAAGGTCAGAGCTCCCAAGCTCCAAACTCCTTTTATTCATCCACGCCCTTTATTTCTACATAAAATAAACTAGGGCAGGTCCAAGTGCTAAGCCTAGTCTCCCAAGGGGCTCCACACCCTAGGTTCCTTTCTACACGAAATGACCCAACGGTTGGGTCTAGGTGCTAAGCTCGGAACTCCCAAACCTGGTGCTTGTCATTTCATGCCTCTATATAAACTACCAGGCTATGTTTTGTGGGATGAGTTGCCCCAGGGTGTCCTCCCAATAGCTCTTTGATTGGCCACCATCCACCAACTATCACGCCTTTATGTCCTAACACCCCTGTCTCCCGACACTTTCACTTAGTGCACACCAACCATACCATTAGGCTCATACCACTGGGATGACGTCACTCCTGCCATGTGTTGACCTACAATGGTGACACATGTCACCCATATATAGGCCATTAGGATGCCCAAAAATTTAAAAAATGAATACCACATGTCCACCTCCTATTGGTTTTCCTAATGTCACCTTCCTCTGTTGTCTAGCCCAATCACATGCTGCCTGTCATGCCAGGGGAGAGAGAAAGGGGGACCTGGAGACTTATTTTGTGTTTAATTTCTTTGTTAATTAGTTTTTGGACTTACCAACAGTTTCCTTTGTTTTTCATATATTTCAGTCGGGTTGGCACCTTGCTGCACTGCTTCTTTGTTTTCCCTCTAGGCTAGACCTTAGGGGGCTAAGCTATTGGAGTGGGTTTCTTTGCTAAAATCTCATTGTTCAACTCTCTACTACCATGTCTTTGTATTCACCACTTAGCGCATTTTTTTTGTGTGCCAAAATTATACTGTTGGGGTAACTCTGTCAAGTTACTACCTCCGGGTGGGCTCCACCCATTATTTGCATCTTGTTTGCTTATACTTGTGCTTCAAAAGGATTACGTTGGGGTAATACCATTGGGCTTCCTCCACCGGGACAAGTTGTTAGGCGAGCTTCACCTCCCCAATAAAAATACTTCCCACTATTGTTGTGGCTTTCACATAAGCATGATTTACCATTTCGCCACTTTCCTACTAGGTTTGGCACTTGTGTAAACTTTGTCTACATGCCAAAGCTCATCCAACCTCCTCTAACTATGTTATCTTGATCTTGGGGTCACCAACTTTTCCTAGGTCTATCTCTCATTCCAGGAGGCCATTTAAATACTTCCACACACCATTGGAAATATGTTTTTGCTCTCTATCCATATTAGTGGGTTCCTCCTACATCTAAGATGATATGTTTCTCTAAAACGGGTTCCAAATCCTCTGCACCATTCCGGGAAACCTTTGCCACTCTTTGTTATTGCCTTTACCAATTGCATTGCTTTTTCCTTTGCCTTTGTTTTGCCTGTGCCACATTTTCCATTTCCTTTGCTTTTCCGTGTGCGACCTTTCCCATTTCCTTTTCTTTTTCCTATACCATCTATGTTATTTTATTTACCATCAAAATTTACCTTGTCCACTAATGACAACATATTTACCAACATAGTTACTTTGCTATTTTATTTTCCATTTCCTTTCCATCAGTGACAACATATTTTCAACAATCTCCCCCTTTGGCATTGATGGCAACGCCAATATCAAACAACACATCATTACCAACAATCATTACTTTTCTTTGTTACTTCACCTTGTGCTTTGCCAATCATCCTTTACCGTCTTGTGTTTGATCAAAAATACTTCTCCTCCTTTGACATTAATGGAAAATATACTAACATGCTCCCCATCTTAATAATCTTCCTCTGTCTTCTCATCTTGTGGACTTGTTTGCTACTTCTTCTTATGCTGAAAACCTCAAGTACCTCTTATCTGATCCAAATAGCTTCCTCTCTATCTTGTGAAGAAGATTGAGTTGAAGGAAAAGGAATATTTACTTCTAATCTCCGCCTTAAGTAGGAAAGAGGGATCTCTTAATGAAACAACACATTCTTGTGCAACTGAGTCATGAGAAAATTATTCCTACTGGTCTAAGTCTCAGCTAGGATTACATTCATAATAGTGCCTACCTAGACACATACACCTGATCTCTAGAAACAAGAACAACCATTTCTATGCATGAAACCATCACTTGTCAACAAAGTACAACAATTTTATAGATATAGAGGAACTCTCACCAATGCATGCTTAGACCAACAACTCAAATTGTGCTTCACTTGGAAGAATTCTAATGATATCAAACTCACCATGAATAATAGTATTATAAAATAATATTTTCCTATCAAAATTAGACAACCCGAACACCATACTCTGACTCCAAATACCAATTGACAATACCTTTGATATCATGTGATACCCATTACCAATTGGAACAACATCATGACATCCAATCCATTTTGATTACTCACATATGCAACAAACACCATTAACCTTTGTAGCACATAAATTATACCAATTGCCAATTCATAATCTGATACTCAAACCTTCACTTGAGTATACTTCCCCTGTTTCCATGCTTCCTCTTTACATTAGAAATTTGTAAGCGATAGTTGATATAAAATCTTGTAAACAGAGCATCACCAACTATCTATCAATCTGATTTGAGAACAACATTCAATACTTCTCTTATCCTTCATATGAATTCCTTAGCATGCTCCTTTTTGATCCTTGCATCTACCATTTTTGGCTTCCCTGTAAGCCAACCTCTTCTCTTCAATGAAGAGGAACAAGGGATCTACTCCCCTTGAGTAGCTTATCTTACTTTTCCTTGTACACCTGGATATGAGTTGATTTTTTGTGTTGGTTTACCTAACTAGGTGACTTTCTACCATTTCCTAAGCATACTAACCACTGGTTATTCTTCTTGTTCACACTAATTAAATCCAATATGAAAATTACCTATTTTTCATCTTTCTCACTGTCTTTCTTTGGAGAAATGACACATTTGATGTTGCTTTATTTTTATGATTGGAGTCATTGCCTATTGCAGGTTATATAAGAGAGATAAACCATTGGAATTTTAGACTCTAATGTGCAAATATTCTGCTAATTATCTTCAAAGTCAAAAAAATTGTGTTTCCTCCATGCACCATTCCACCTACCTTTCTTATGGGTGCTGAAATATCTCCTGTGTAGTTCTTTTTGTTGGCTCTCAACACTATTTAAAACGTTCTAGAAAAATAATTTCTTGCTAGATTTGCATGTTGCTGCTTTAGGTCCAAAATTATTACACCTGTAGAATTCAAGTTTATTCAAGAAGGGGACAAAAGAATTACACTTCTTACCAAATCTTGTTCCTGTCCAATTTCCTGGACTATAATTTTCTCTTTTGTTGCTCTTGGGCCATTGAAAATATTTCCTTTGAGGAGAAAAGGCTCTTTATGCTTGGCTGGTTGAATATCTCTTCTGAGGAATTCATGCGTGTGGCTGCAAAGTTACCTGTGTTATTTCAACAAAAGCATATAAGGGGACATGTACCTTTATTTTGACTCCTAGATGTCCCTTTATTTTGTTTCATTCTTTTATTTTTCATTGCAAGTTCTTTTAGACCTTCTTTTAGGAAAATTCTTGGGTCCTTTTAACATTGTTGTTTATTTGCCATCATCTTCAGTTGTTATCTTGGCCTTAGAGGAATAATTGTTGGTTTGATGATCTTTAAACGCTTTAGAATTCTTTGCATGCTTATGAAGATTCAACACCTACTTATTTAATGTATTATTCTTTTCTTCGAGATTCGTATTTATAGATCTAAATTTATTAATCTCCTCATGAAATGATCCTTATTCAAATAGATCTTTTATTCAAGATCTTCCACATCAAGAGAGGAGCAACTAGATTCACCACTAATTTATTTCACTCTCAAAAGTTTGTTCCCTTGATGACCCTAGGGATTGTTTTGTTGATACGTGAGATGTCCTTTATTCTTCTTCACTAGAGGTGGACTCAGTGTATTCTTGATGAATGTCTAGATCTGATTTTCTATTAAGGTCTCTCTATCTTCACTAAAACTTGATGAACATCTCTCACTTTCACCAATACTTGTTGTTATATGAGATTTATGGTTGTGGACAAAATTATCTCCCCTAGGTCGGTGGATAACTTAGAAAAATAGAGATACAAGGAACACAAATATTTTCCTTAAAGTAAATAGATGAAAGAGTGAGGCCTACCTAGAATCCTTCACACAATTCTCTCCTTTAGCTTGGAAGCTCCAATTCCAGCTCTTAATGGAAAAATTAGAACCTGCACATTTAGATAACAAAATCCAAGAAACTACGAGATATATGTAGTGTCATATAAGTACTTCATTCAATAGATCAACATGGTATTGAAATATATGAAATAGCAACATCACATAGAGGAAAACCATGAATTATTTGCATTAATATAAATGGAAGGAGATTATAACCATAAGTCGCAGTTGATCTCGTAGAAGAGCTCCTCTAAGTTATTGACTTGTCCTCTCTTGTTACAATATGCACCTCCAATCACCCTAAATGCATGAGATGATGAACAGTAACTACAACAACATAAGGGCATAATAACTCTCCAAAATCCAACCCCCAACCACATAGAAGGCTAGGAATATATAGAGAAGTAGGGTAAGTTGTGAGTTCTTATCCAATTACCGATCTAGGGTTTGAGACCCACCTTTGATGGAGGGATAGGATAAAAGGATAAGTGGTGAAAACTCCAAAGTAGGGAAGGATAGGATCCGAATGTTTGATCCAAGGCAAGTAGTTGAAACAACTTTTGGAAACTCCTAAAAGGGGAATCTTCTGGAATCCCAATCATTCTCCCGAATTTCTAGAACTAATGCAGGTGCAAAGGGGAGCAATCTATTGGTGACCAACGTAAGCCACAGTGGAGCAACGTGTAGGTGATCACACCCAATAGGCATATAGGGAGAGTTGGTCCTAAAATTGGCTCAAATGATGCAATTTAGGGCTGAAATTCTGGGGGATAAAGGGAAGTTTCTTAGGGATTTGTCCTAGATGTTGACAAGGGATAATAGGATGTTAATTGATTCCATTAAGAGGCTCACTGATCAGATTTGACAAAATGGCCTATAATAGAATGCCCCCTAAAGCGAAAACTAAGAGATGATGACTGATAATTGAAGTGCTTTACCTTGTGACAAGTGGAGATCAAGGACAACCGGTGAGCTTCATCTATTATAATACTTTTACAACATGACATCTTTGTTTGCTGAGGGAGGAATACCCATACTCAACTCATAAGATAGCATAACATGTACAATGATCAAAAGATGCATCCATAGATGCAACTGGTGGACCCATGAATGGATGATTGGCTATATTATCACGACCATCATACATTGTGATCTTTGTATAACTCTTGAAATCGTAACCTAGATGGATGAAACTAGATCTGGGGTCTCCTATCTCGTTCACATGACCAACCAATGTATATGTCTAACCATGTGAATCAATGAGTTGGAGTCGAACATGGTAGAACCATATAATTATGGGCCAATGATGTAAGCCCTTAATGGACGTGAGAGAAACCACCAATGATGTTAATGGCTCTCAAGGTACTATAGTAAATCCATATGGTGTGAATAGATGAGTTGATGTAGAACACCACATAGAATCTTTCAGTCAAAGGCCATTGATGTAAACCTATCACCGAGGTTGAGGAAACTTGCCATGTATGTATGCAAGCACCAAGGTACCAAAGGGGTATGTCGAATTCAACTTCTTGGATGATGTACTAGTGTCGACAGGAAGTGACCCGTCACAGGAGGGCCTTGATGTATCTCCCATCAACGACATGAAACAGGTATCATGATTGAGAAATAATGATCATAATGATGCTTATATGGAATTGGATTAGGAAAAGCAGACATGAAATGATGACTTAAGAGTATTGTAGTAGAGATCAGCTAAATGACTTCTCTTAAACACGCCAACGAAACTGAATGGAGTTGGCAGAATTGACCCAAAACTGAAAATGGAGACTCTAAAAATGGTATGATCACCAAAACACAGGAATATTACCCAACCCAACAGCCATGGAGATGAAGTGGAAGACTGTTGTGTTCAAGAGAGACTCACTTCCAGTAGAAAAATGGAATCCCTTGTTTTCCCAATTTCCCCAACCATTCTGGTCAGTGCTTATTTATTTCTTAATAAGTTTGAGGAGGATAACATATGCTTGACATGTAAGTTCATCCTTCATATGAATCACTCCAAGTATATTTAACGAACCCTGAGAAGGAGTGGTTCAAACTCATCATGATCGACAAGTCCATCATTGTTTGATGTTTTTATGAGTCCAGCAAAGGTAAAACTCAACATCTTTTTCATGTTTAGAGAGTTTGAAAAAGAGGTGAAAAAAAAAATCCAAATGTCCGTTTTCATAGGTAATCCCTTAGGTCCGAAAAGGTAGAAAAAAATACCCAAGAGAACCTCTTAGCCATTTTCGACTAAGGTATTCCTTTTTTGTAGTTACCCTATCTCTGTCTGGAAAAGGGTTAAACTTATACTGAGTAGACGTCTTTTCATTTAATTTTACAAGTTTGAAAAGACACAATATTTTCATATTATGGGAGTTTGAAAAGAGCTAAAAGAGGACTCCAAGGGAATTCCTTTTTCATAGGTTTATAGAGTCTGAAAAACATATAAAAGTGTACTCTTTGGTTAAAGTTATCTGTTCAAAACATAATAAATAACCTCCTAACAGTTGTTGACCTGCTCAAAATACCACAAGAAGGATTAAACATACCTGTTTCATAGTAAAAACGAAGCATACCTAGGTCAAAATACTAGAAATGAATAAAATAATGAGAAAATGACCATAAATATTCAAAATGACTTTTCATTTTCATCATTTCACATTTTATCTTCAATAGTGAGTATTTGGAGTCATTTTTCCCTCGATCTTCTGGCGCTGATTGCGGCTAATCTAGGGAATCATTTCAAGTAGGAATTAAAACCTTTCTCTATCTTTCGACTACTCATTTTTTTGTTTTCATGCAAAATTTTCAAGGTTTTGAGGCCCCTGGGGTTCATAAAAAATTCCCTGGGACCAATGCACCCTCTCTATGTCAAAAAAGGCATTGCACTCAGGTAGAGAAACACTACAGGCAAAGGTACAATGCTCTAGTAAGCACTATTAGAGTGTGTTGGGTGCATATGTCCAAGTTGTCTTTCAGTTTTGCCTCAAATTTTGTCAATTTTTTTGCATGGGAGAGATCCTAATGGATTCCTTGTTAATGTTTTAGGTTCCCATTAGCACAAAATGGCATTAATTTGGAGAGAAAGAGAACATGAGGAAAAATATTTGAATGCAGCAAATGACCTTGCTACCATCCAGGCACTCAAAAATTGTGGGTTATTAAAATTCTTCTAGATTCATGGTATGAGGGAACATATAGAGTTTTTGAAATGCCTTGTCCTTTCATGGGATATTCAGGTACAAGCGTTCAAGTTTGGGGAAATCTACCCGAGATATAGGTAGAGGATATTTACTTTCTAATAGGTTTATCAAAGCGAAGTGCCCCCATATCTCTTATTGGTGGAAGAAGTGGTAGTGAAAGGGTGAAAGACTATATCGATACCTATTTTGGACCTCAATCCCTTCCTACTAGTGATGGAAAGATCACCATAAAGGATGTGACCCAATTACCATTGAGAACAATCTTTTTCATTATTGCAATATTGGCACGCAGCTCAACCCTACATGTAGTGAGCCAATCATACATGTAGTATGGGATAAAGTGTCTAGAGCCTACAATATTCAATTGGAGTGAGGGTGTCTTGGTCAATTTGAAGGAACATCTTACTAAATCAAAGGAGGGGAAGTTAAAGAACTTTGGCTATGGTGCAATCTTAGTCTCTTTTACTCTAGAGAGAGTGCCATTACTGCAGCCTCAATAGATTGTACTCGAGCGCATTGATCCGAGGATCCCATGGATGAGGAGGTGGATAGACTAGATGAGCTGACATGCAGGTCCATTAGTGATAAGCTTTCCACCATCCTTTTATGGATGGTTGCGCAGGCAGTTCATCATTATTTATTATTATCCTTACACAGGGATGGATTTTTGTAATGATCATGAGCTTGAGTTTCCTAAGGGTGAGAAATGGGATGCTTCAAGTAAGATACATTGACCATTAAGTTTTTGAAAGTTTTACAATTTTTCTTTTTGTGTTTTTTCATGTTCTCGAGACTAAACTATTTGATCTTTTCATGTAGATATCAAATTTATTTGACTAGTAGGTGCTACATATCTCCATCGCACAAAGAGACAACCACAGGAAGAAGCAGTGGAACCAATATAAGTCGTTGCTGTAGGATGGGATGTGCTATGGGATATTGACGTAGCTAAGATACTATTAGAGGTGGAGCACCACATGGATGGATTGACACACATTATTGATGAAACCATGGTCAATCAGTTTCCATTGCGACTTCAGTGACACACTATCAGAGTGCCTAGTCGTATTGGTCGATTACCATGTAAGATAGCTCATGCAGTGTTGTTTTATCATGAGCACCGCTGATTTGTCTACTTAGATGTTTTGCATGTCTTTTTTATATGGGTGATGTAGCCATATGTTTCTCAGGGCACACATTTTGTAAAACCGAACTTTATATATATATATATATATATTCAGTGTTTCCTAGTTACTATTTTGCTTTCAATATGATGTGATGTGAATTGAAAGTTATTTACATTCATTGCAAATGTCTATCTAAAATGAAATTAGCTAGGACATCTACTAATATGTTCATATTTATAGAAATATGTTCATATCGTATGAAATCAAAATGTCTTTCTAGAAGACTCACTCCCAAAACCATGCAAAGGATGGCAGGATTTCTCATTGAATAGATATTAGCGAGTTGTAGTACTACGAGTTGTGAGTCAATCCTGATGACTATACAGGGGATACCATGTGAAATAACATCAGATAGTAGCTCAACCACTATGCTATACTCAACAATTTTGTTGGTAGAGCGGCCAATGCATATCTCTTGCATGCTCACTAGCTCATCGTTTGGAGAAAAGATAACCCATTCTATGGAGGATAGGTTCTGAGTACTATGGCTAGCACCATTGGCATTACCAATATATGGTTTGGGAGAGGTTTCCATATGCAATCAAAAAGTAAAAAGAATCAACAGAAACCATGGGAAACTCTAGAAAACACACTACAAACAGACTCAACACACCTATAGATAGTATGTACATAGTGTACTACACATGGGATCAAGCATAACATTTTTTGAGGTACAAACCATTTCTAGGTTGTGCCAATGGAACTCCATCGAGGTCTACGAACTCATAGACCCCTTTTGCAAAGACATAATATACAATGTGGGCCCAGCCACATAGGATGAAACGTCCCTGGACCTAAATTATCGGCCTCCTGGTCATATAAGAGAACCATGTCTCCTTCTAAGAAGACCCTAGGCTTGACACTCTTGTCATATTTCACTTTGAAGCATCTTTTATGAGCTTCATTGGCTAAAGTGGCATCACGCCAGGTCTCATCCAAACGAGTTAGATGTAAAAGGAGCTCCTCCTCTATGGAGGTAGTAGGAAGAAGTTCGATAGTTAGTTTCTGTGATGAAATTTTTCATTCAATGGGGAGGATTTCTTCCAGACCATAAACCAACTCGAAGGGTGTGAATTAGGAAGCATTCCTAACTGAGGTTTGATATGCCCATAAGGAAGAAAAGAGAAGCAAGTGTCGGTCTGATTTATGGACACCTATCATATGTTGAAAAATAGTCTTAAGAAATTATTTGATAACCTCAAATTTTCCGTTAGCCTAAGGATAATAGGGAGTGGAATTTTTATGTGAAAGTCCCAATTTGGCAGCGAATTCAGTCATCATATGAATACAAAAATTATTCCCGTCATCCGTAACTATTGCTTGTGGAACACCAAACCTAGCAATAGCGTGATTGAAGAAAAAGTATTTAGTTGTTTCGCCAGTGTCATTAAATGTAGGCATCACTTTAGCCCACTTAGTAAAGTAGTCAACAATGACAATGATATATCCATGCCCCTTGACTGAGTGAGGGTTACATGTCATCAAGTTCATGCCCCATTTCGTAAAGGGACCAACAACGATAATGGGATGCATACAAGGATCTACAATATTAGGTAAATATACATCACCGAGACTATCCTTAATCAAATCAATTAAGAGGAATGATGATTATGTTCTTCGCACAACGCATCGTCTGACATAATGATTTCCATGATGCTTTCGTCACTAGAGACAATATGTGACAAAGGATTAGAGGGCATGCCATAATCGAGTGATCGATCTACCCAATTGATCAAATAAAAATTACATGCTACACAAGCTGAAAAGATAGCTTCGTAATCTTGTTCCATAGGGCTAAGAGGCATTTGGTCGCCAAAACTTTTAATGTCATTGTCATCAAGTACGATCCATGGATCATCCATGATCATAGAGGATGATATCATATTGACATAGGAAACCAAAGAGGAGGAGCTCGGAAGGAGAGGAGGAGGGAGCAAAAAGGTTCCAATAAGTGATGAATCCTTCAACAATCCAAATCTAACATGCTAATAGGAATGTAGGGCTTCCCCTACAAAAGGGATACTTACAGTAACAGTGAAATCAAAGGTGAAAATATGAGTTGATCTATGGCTATGATCCTGCCATTATGAGGAAAGGAAATCTTTCGGAAGTAATTCGAAATGATGACAACCATAGCATAAACACATGTATGTCCTAGTAGTATATTACAATCGAGATGTTCATCAATAAATTCTACTTCAATGAAGACAAATTTCCCCCTAGTTCCACTTTGAAGGAATTGAGAATCCCACAAGGTTTATATGTCCTTCCATCGAAGGCTTTTAATGTGGTGGTCAATTTACTCAGTTTGGGTGGACCAGTCGCCTTCCAACAAGACAAGGACATGATGTAGGCTGAGGCTCCCTCATCCACCATAGAATGATGAATGTTCTTACCATGGACAACAACCTGAATGATAAAATCTAATTGAGCTGGAAGTCGAGGGGTATATTTTTCATGGGGTAAACCGCTAGGTTGGAATCCAATGGATCCACACATATAATAGCTAACAACAAGGCCTTCTTTTGGGTTGGGCAGCTTTGCAACACATCAAGAGTTGACATAGTTGATGGATACTCAACCAAGTCTCGAATTACATTGTAATTTTGAGTGGCTCTTGAATGAGGGTTGAAAGAAGATTTATGGATAACACCCTATAGAATCTTTATATTCAATTTTTTAGGAGCCAAAGGTGGAACAAGATCAGACGAAGGTGGTGTCAAACTGGTAGGTTGATCAGTAGTCTAACTGTTCGATGGATTCACATTACCGTAGTCCTTATTATGAGTGGCTACCATGACATCGGATTTCATGTTTGAGGAGGAAAGAATCAAATTTGTGTTAGAGGAAGAAGCATCCTGGGAAACCATATGAGTCTCTTGATTGAGAAATGAGTTGGTTAGCACAGTAGGAGAAGAAAATAATTTAAGAAACTGATTCACTTCAGTGTGGTGCAGACAATCACGTGTAAACTGATCCTCGTTACAAATCAAGCATGGGTATCGAGGCTTTTTTTTTCTCATCAGAAGAGGAATTTGTTTGTTATCCTACGACGAGGAATCCTTCTTTTTCTTAAATTTACCTTTCTCATTGCTTCCAGGTTGATGTTGAGACTTTCCTTTATCAAATGAAATGACATTTATCTCAGAAGAAGAAGTTGTAGGAGGGTATGATTGATGGTTTTGCGCAGGAGAGGTGAGAGAAATAACAAATGGTTTACTCACTGACTGTGAACAGGAAAAACCTATAATTCCATCGACATCATGAGATTATTTATCAGGTCGAGGAGGGACAATATTTGAAGGTCTCAGAGTGTTTGGTATCTTCTCATAGAGAATGCCTGATTCCGTATAAAATAGATCTAAATATTGAGCATGAGAAATAAATTTCTCTTCAGTCACGACTCCATATTTTGACACATCTTCTGTTATGGGAGCTAACAAATTTTTGACAAACCGTTCCACAAACAATTGATCGGGAACATAAGTCTTGACCAACCAGCGTCGATGTCTCCACTCATGAATGTGATCTAAAATGTGAGTAGAGTCTGATTGTTTGAAGTTAGTCAATAGTTTCATTCAAGCTTTGTATCTGATGGGTAACTGGAAATGTGTGAGGAAGGTAGTGGTTAAAGTGTTGAATTCATGAAATGATGCTTTAAGTGTTCATTGGAAAAGACGAAGTCAAATGGAATCACCATTGAGGGAGTTGGATGAAAACCACAGATGATACGTCATAACATGCATCTATGGGTCTTCTCTAGGATTCACATTTTATTTTGGGATATCAGAAGGAAACTTATTGGGAATAATCGACCACCATGGTGAATGAGCAATGAGGTTGTTAGTAAGTCGAGTTAAATTTGGTAATTGAAGCATAGCCACAAAAGGAAACTATTGATTAAAGTCTGGAGGTGGATGACTTGGATATGAAGGGATAGCCTGGGCAACAGGCACTTACATTTCTAGGTAAGGAGGGTTCTGATAATAAAGAACCTAGTTACCAAAATATGGAGGGTTCTAATAACTAGCATATAAATGAGTTTTTTGCCCAGCCCCAGGATGACGGTAAAGTTGTTGGAATGGTTTGGTATGGATTTTCTAGCCTTGAAAAGGCACTTGATGTGATCCATACTATTTCTTGATAGGGGCTTGCATTTCCCCCTGGTATAGGTTTGACTCAGACTGTGCCAAATTTTGAAGAATTTGATCTACTGAAACTTGAGGAGTACCTTAGGCAAGCGATTAAGAAGGTGAGGGAACTTGTACAGGTTTACTAATAGAGATCTAGAGAGAACCAGACATCATTGGAATAGGCTGTAAAGGTTGTCTGACATGTATTTGAGCTTGTTGAGGTGATGATGGATAGGTAGGAATTTGTGATGAAGATGGTACAGTTGGAGAATTCAGCAAGCGATCCCAAAATAAACTAGGTTGAAAAGGTAAATTAGGTTTCCAAACAATGACAACCATTCTAGGATAATGAGGACTATAACTAGGGAGGTTAAAACTTATCATATTGAGGTATACTAACAATAGGCTACCCCTTTGCCATAGGAGGAGGGGATAATGGAGGCAACTGCAATCCAGATGGAGGGTACCCAACATAAGGAGGGTTAGGTTGTTGAGGGTAGCTTTTCCCAATGACATAAGGGCCAACCTACTGCTCTATTGTAGGTGTAGGTTGAGGAAGAGGAGTAGACTATGTAGAATTCATAATAGAAGTACCATACATTATTGTTGAATTGGATGACATGGGAGAGGTCCAAGGACTATGTTGTCACTCAATACAAAATTTGTTTTCAGCTAACCAAAGTATAAAAGAGAAGGAAATTTGTAGCCATATTTCAAGCCACTGAAGAACTCAGAGCTAAATTGAACCCCTTGCAATGAATAATGCTCAAAACTCACTTTGCAACAATATATGGAACTCCTCAAATGGACCCCAGAGTCAGAAGTTATAGCAGGTCAATGTTTCCCTTGAAAACCGAAAGCCATGGAGAAAATTCCTTAAGGGAATATCCCACAATTAGAGATCGGAGGTCCTAGTGATATGTGAATAGAACACTACAAAGAAGTTACAGGGGAAAATGAGCTGATAGGGAAAAATGTCGGGAGTTGCCTCAAAAAATGTGACAAAGGAATTCAATGCAAAACCAAGGGCAGATGGTCCTTTTCTCTCCCCTCAAACTGGACATGTGGTTACATAGGATTAGCTCTGATAGGTGACACATGGTGGTGCGGAGGACATGTGGCATGCTGATATGGAATTTTCAGGGTCCTATGGGGGCATATATGAATGACACATGTCACCACTCAGGAAACGACACGTGGCAATGATGACGTCACCAATCGACAATCGGTGATCAGTGGTAGCAACGTATTGTGCATCAAAAGGAATTCGCTGGTAGTGAACCTCTAATTGCGGGGCTACGATATGAGAGATAGCCCATGGTCACAAGAAGAGAAACTAATTAAGGGCTAAGTAGAAGAGGTGATTGGAAATTGGCGATCACAATTTTTTGTAGGGCATACCAATGGCACAGATCAGAAAGTGTCAACTGTGATATTCCAAGTGGGCCCAATCGGCAATTAGTGACCGCAATTTTTTGGAGGTCATACAAATGGCATGGGTTAGAAGGTGTCGACTGCGATATTCCAAGTGGGCCTAATTGGTGATCGGAGGATGAACATTGTTACTCCTAGTGAAACCTCTAATTGTGATCCACCGATAAAGGGGATTTGGCAAAGAGGATGGCTCGCGGTTGTGGGAAAAGTAAATGAACCAAGAGCTGAACAACAAAGGGTGATCAGCGTTCGATGATTGAAAATTCTATAGGATGGCCACCAATGGTAGTGTCATGAAATCGCAGATTGCGATATTCCAAAATCCCTAGGCACTCAAGCATGTGGTCCCATGTGTTAAATATGGGGACCATTAGTGATGATGTATTCGAAAGAATCAACCCCCGTCCCAACTATTCGCACACCCAACATAGTATAAAGTGGCATAATCCCGCGATATTTAAAGCGTAAAGTATTGAAACCGATCAAAGCCAAAGGAGCCTAAAGGGATCAAAATTTGTTGTATTGCAACATTTATATTATAAAGGGATTATACTGGAAAATCCCCGATATCACCTTATGATAGTATAAAAATGCATTTCATGGCCCCGATAGTGTTCTACATGAAGGCTATAGGGACATATGAGTTGGCAAAAATGTTCAGGATATATCATGGCCACTATGCGAAACTGATTTTGGGTTCTTGTAAGTAAATAATTGAAGTTTGTTTGAGACCGAAAGCAATAGGGAACCGACCTAGAGCATGTGAAGCATGATACAGTAGAAACGTGGCTAGACTAGAGGCCATCTAAGGAAGTGGCAAGGAGATATTTTCACAAACAATAATTTTAGTTTCACATGTTTTGTTATTTAGTTGTTTTATTAGTTTGTTTTATTTTAACAAATGATATATTTCTATTGTAATAATTCAAGGCGATAGAGCCTACACGCCGAGATAGCTAGTCATGTAGACAATTGGATGCTCAGGCCTAAGATAGTTTTGTAACTGGTTTCCTAGTTCTCCCTCTCCTTATAAAAGGAAGGAAGAAACACTTAACAAGGGTTCATAATTTTTGGAAAGACAACTCTTCTATGGGACCTTTCTTGATTTCATAAAGGCTTTCTTGAAGCTTCTTGTATTCTGGTTTTCCTTAAGAGATTACTACAAAGTTTATGGTGATTCCAATTGATTTGGATTGCAGTATGTTCTTCTCTCTCTGTTTTTCATATATGTTTTTAATTATTCATAGATTGCGTGTTATCGTAGTAGCTAGTAGTGGTTCCCTTTAGATATAGATTCATTTAAATCAGAAACACTGGTGGATAATTTCTGTTTCAAGGTGGAAATCAAGTCTTTAAAAAGATTTGCATCTGTCTAAGTAGTTTATAGCATCCCCTTTCTCTTATTTCTCTTTGAGTCTTGATATATAGGATCCTTATGTATTAAGCCCTATATGATGGATTCCTCCTCTGCTATCTTCCCCCACTACATATGTTTCAACATGTAAATTGCTGCAAATTCTAGGTCTTATTTTTCCACCTTAAGCCAAAGATTATTTCCGAAGTACTCTTGTGTATCAACTGCTTTCGATTTGGTATCTTATGAATGATTCTGAATCAAACTCATTTGTAATTTCTATGAAAAGCTAAAGTGTTGTAAGTCTTTTCTACAAATATGTCAAACACTCTTTAATATGTCCTAGGCACTGGTCTACAATCAACCTAGAGGCTATCTCTAGGAATCTCTCCCTATCTCTTGAAGTACTTGTGCTTCAGGTGCATAAAAAAACTAAAACATACTGGAAGCCACACCAAAAAAGCTACCAGATAATGACTGATAGTTAGGCAAGATGAACGAGCCACCATACAAATAAGTTTTTAGTGATGTCACAAACATAGATGAGGAAGTGACACTTGATGTCTCAACTGTAGTGGTGGACACGGCTGGGAGTTTGAATCAGTTCCAATCATGGTTAACAATCCAAATGAATATTGTTGCGAAAGATCTGCGGGTAGGCCCAAAGAATCAGGTAACCCAGATTGTGTCAGAGGTTGAAGAGACGAAATAGGATTGGTTTGATAAAAATAAAGTCCTTTCTAATGAACTGGAGTAGAAGGACGAGGATATTTTTTAGGGATCTCTTCAATACCATCAGGTCCAAGATATATTGGTTCTATATGAGACAAAGGAAGAGAAGAGGAATCTCCCAAAGAATCAGGTGAAAATGGTTGAGGCTCCTCAGGTTCAACAACCTCAGGAAACAAAGTTTATGGCTGTGGGAGATTAGATCCAATGACCCGAGGTAACAAATTTTCAAGGAATTCTATTTCAATCATTTGAGTGTCACGAATAGGAATAGATGTAATCTTGGGTTTGGAACTCAAAGGGATAGATGATTCTAGCTGATCAATATCGGGATGAGGGCCAAAAGTAGTTCTTGATGTTCTTGATTCGGTAGTTTTCATTTTCTTACACTTTGGATGATGGTTAGGAGTAGCCTCTCGAGGAAGATGAGGATTATTTTGCATTCTATGCGAACGACAAGGAGGGGGATTTTGTTCTTCCACGTTGGATAATACATTTAATTAACTCAAAAATAAATAAATAAAAAAGAAGGCAATCTAGGCATAAAGGATTACCAAGAAATCGTGAATTGCAATATACAACTTGGTGAACCGAGAACTTAATGTACGATAGCCAATCTCCCTGAATGTTATGTTCAATGTATCACGGTAAAAAAGTCAACAGACTCAGTTACCTATGGATGGATAACAACCTATTGGGGACTACCAAAATATACACGACGGTATGTGGGAGTGCAGTCCATAGTAGTGTTATCTAATGCATAATCGTTCGATCCGAGTGTTCCCATATACTTTACGTGCATGGAGCACCACCAATATACCCTAAATTAACATGGAGTATGATCCTATACACTCACATACATGGAACGAGATTTCACCCCCGAGATGCAATGCTGGCAAAAAATGACAACTCCTACATTTAATGATGTCGGAACACGTCTCTAGCCTAGACCTCTAAACATTTGCATTAATGTTACAAATGCTCCTTAGGTTGATTCAATAAATTTTAATGTTTATCTTTGATTATGTTTCAGTTTCGGGGCTCACCATGAATGTCACTCGAATATCCTAAAATTCAAATCTAGCATGAGAAAATAGAAACATTTTCTCTTTCAATGAAAACCTAGCTAAGGAAGGGAGGAAACAATCAAGATGAAACACGCAATATGCAACAAACAATATGCAAATGCAATTTATCTTTCGATGCAATTGTTCCTATGCTAATGCACATGAAAAACCATAAATGACAATGAATTTTTTTTCTTTTCCCCACACTTAATTTTTCAGATGAAGGAAACTAAGATGAAAATGTTCAATTACTGATTCAATTGCACTTTTCAGAATGAGGACTAAAACAACAATTCATCTAAGTGATCAACAATCAAACAAAATCAATTTGCAAATCAAAAAATGATAATAACAAAGAAAAATAAAAACCAATTCTTACCAAAGGCAAAAAAACATAAATACAAACCAAATGGAGGCTTTAGAGAGACCACACGACACTCAAGGCTTCAATAATTTAAGATGGAAGTAGGTTGACCAAAGAGAGACTCAATAACTGTTATAGAACATTTTGTCACATCAGATCAGTGAGCCTCCTAATGGGATCAATCAACATCCTATTCCCCTTGCCACCATATTACACAAATCCCTAAGCATGTACCTTTGATTTCCTAGAGTTTCAACCCTAAACTACATCTAAGCAAGTTTGAGGACCAACACTCCTTGTAGGCCTACTAGGGTGCGTTCACTAGCAGGTACCTCAACTGTCGCCTACGTTGGTCACCACCAAGTTGCTACCCTTTGCACCTATGTTGTTTCTAGAAATCTAGGAGAATGATCGGGATTCAAGAAGCTTCCCCTTCTAGGAGTTTCCAGAAGTTGTTTCAACTACTTGCCTTGGATAAAAAGATTGGATCTTATCCTTCCCTACATTGGAGTTTTCACCTCTTATCCTTTGATCCAATCCCTCTATCAAAGGTGGGTCTCTTACCCTAAATTTGTAATTGGATAAGAACTCCCAACTTACCATACTTCTCTATATATTCCCAGCCTTCTATGTGGTTGGGGGTTGGATTTTTTAGAGTGATTCTATTGTTTTTTCAATTCAATTTACTTGAATTGGCAATCATAAATTGTCAACCAGGGTGCGCAGACTGACGAAGTATAGGTGCACAATATGTGCTTAGAAGATATCTTAGTATGTCGTTATGTATTTATCAAAATCTAGTCTGAGGGTGGAGGTGACGTTGTTAGTTGAACTAATGTTGTCATTCTTAAGGATAAGTTTCCTAGGAATCAATCGTTGTTCAATCAATTTGTGGATGATGTGAGGGTGGTTTTACTTATGTTAAATTGTTTGGAGTTTGATTTTAAACCTCTTGCTGCAGCTCCTAATCTTCTAAGTGTAAAATAGAATCTTAATCTAGCATCTATGAAGGAATTATTGTTGAAATCAATTGTTTTAGGAGAAGTCTTCTCACTTGTTCAATTTTTGTTCAAGCACTGTAATCCAAGCAACATTTTTGAATTGAACACACCCAATTATGCTGGATAATAAGCAAAGAAAATAAATGTGCAGTACTAGGTATAAAGCAAAGTAAACAACAGTCTAATCTAGGTATAAAGCAAAGTAGAATTCTTATGCAGGTAATGATTTGAAATCATTATACAACATATTCACACAAAACAAAGTAATTGAATAATTGAAAGAAATCAGATTACATTCGAACAAAACCTGACACAGATTGTAGGGGCCCTCCACATAGCAGTTCAAACTTTAAACCAGTACAATACTTGCATGCAGAAACCAAATTCATTCACACAGAAATCATAAATTGTTCAGAAAACATTTCATACATCGCACACCCAAATACCAGTGCGGCCATTGAATTTATAACGTGTCTTTTATGTAATTGTATGAGAATTATAAGCCTAATATCTCTTAACCATATCTAATTTTATATCGTGAAACTGCCATTTTTCTATTTTGAAAGAAAAACGATAAGGTTTAAGCTTATCTCGGCTCTGTGTTGTGTTAATTTGATGGTTGACTGGGGGTTTGACTGCGATCTCCTGTGCCACCTTTGGAAAATGGTTTCGAGTGAATAGGAAGGTATTCATGAGGGAATCACCTTCTATCCATCCACAACTTTCGTTATTGAACTAGAGCTATGAAACCTTGTGAACAATGAAGGTAGCTACGGAATCCTGGACTAGTTGTGGAAACACGTCAATTCGGTAGCTAATTACAACTTTAATTAAAACAATATGGTATTTAGCTGAATATGAACAAGAAAACATACTAATGCATACCTTTGTCAAACCCTTGGAGATATGGCTTTATTAAGTGGTGCATATAAATGAAAAAGAGAGGATTATTGGGCAAAAGGGATGTCATGGTAGGGCAATCTTCAGACTCTACTTCTACCCTTATGCTGTTGTAGTGAGTGGTCATCGTTTCATGCATTTAGGGTGATTGGAGGTGCATATTGTGACAAGGAAAGGATAAGTCAACAACTTAGAGGATCTCTTTTACAAGATCAACTACTAGGTATGGTTGCAATTTCCTTCTATTTATATTAATGCAAATAATTCATTGTTTTCCTATATGTGATGTTGTTATTTCACTTATTTCAATACCATGTTGATCTATTGAATGAAGTACTTAGGTGATACTGCATAGATCTCATAGTTTCTTAGCTTGTGTTTTTGACTGTGCAGGTTTTAATTTTGGCATTTGGAGTTGGGATTGGAAATTCCAAGCTAAAGAAGGATCAAAGTGTGTGAAGGATTCCAGGTAGGCCTCACTCCATCATCTATTTACTTTAAGGAAAAGCATTGTGTTCCTTGTTTCTCTGTTGTTCTAGGTTAGCCATCAACCTAGGGGAGATACTTTTATCTACAATCATAAATCTCGTATAAAAAATTGGAAACTCCACTAGGTAAAGGAGTATTCCCTTGGTGGTTTCCTTGTCCATTGTGTTTGATTACCTCCTTGCTAGACCTTTGTTGTATCATCCAACCAAGAACAGACCTAGGAAATGATTTCATTGAGTCTCTTTTGCAATTTTTGTGCCAAAATCCTCTTTCCCAGGCCCAACGCTCCCCCAGTGCCTCTAACAGAGCATTGTACCCCACCTAGGTCCACTTTGTACCAGTATTGCAATGTACTGGTGCCTCTTCTGCACTAGCATTGGTCCCTGTTTTTGCACAAATTTTTCCTTTTTTCTTGAGCCTCTCTTTGGTTAGCCTACTTCCAACTGAACTTCCCTGAGGCTTGGGTGTCTTCTGGTCTCTCTAAAGCCTCCATTTAGTTTTCATTTGTGTTTTTTTCCTTTGGTATGAATTGGTTTTTATTTTTCTTTGTTCTTATAATTTGGTCGCTTGCAAACTGATTTCATTTGATTGTTGGTTGCTTAGATGAATTGTTGTTGTAGTCCTCATTCTAAAAAGTGTATTTTAATAAGTGATTAGACTTTACATATTAGTTTTCCTCATTTTGAAAATTAAGTGTGTTGAAAAGAAAAAATTATTTGCATTTGCACCTAGCGTTTTTTGTGTGAAATTGGAATTCCCTAGTGTGAAATTGCCTTTGAGTGTCATCTCTTTTGATTTTCTAATTTTCACCCAATTTCAGTTTGAGTCATATGTTCATGAAATCCCATATTACGCTTGATTTCATTGGAACCCTCTTGTGTTTATTTTTAAGAATTCTCTTGCATAGATCACATTTACATAGCTAGAATTCTCATTTTCACAACTGGAAAGGAAATTGTGCATAGATTACGTTTGCATAGTTTTCAGGGGAACCATGCATAGATTGCATTGCATGGTTTGGCATCTTTTAATGCTTTGAATTGAATTGGAATAGTGAAAGAGATCTAGCTAGGAAGCTCTTGTTTGCTACATATTTGAGTGTTGCATCATTGTTTTCACCTCTTCTCTACACTAGATAGATTTAATTGAAAATGAAAAGAGTTCTTTTTTTCATATTAGTTGCATCATAGGTGTGTTTAGGTGACATTTCATTTTGAGACTTGAAACCAAAACATAATTCAAGATCAACTTTAAAATTCATCTCAATTAACCTAAGGAGCATTTGAAATTTAATGAAACACATAGAGGGCTAGGCTAGAGACGTGTTCTGGCATCGTTAAACGTAGGAGTTCTTGTTGTTTTCCAGTGTTGTATCCTAGGGGTGAAATCTCATTCCATGTACATAAGTGTATAGGTCCATTCTCCAAGTACCTTTGGGTATATCAGATGGCAATCTAGGCATGATAAGTATATGGGAATGCTCTCATCGAATGGTTACGCATTAGACAACACTACAATGGTCTGTACTCCCACGTACCGTCAAGTATATTTTGGGAGTCCCTTATAGGTTTCTATCCATCCATAGATAACTGAGTTTTTAGCCTTGTATACCATGATACACTGAACACAACTTTCGGGAGATTGGCTATCATACATTAAGTCCTTGGTTCACCAAGGTGTATATTGCAGTTCATGGTTGCTTGGTAAACATTTTTGCTAGTTTACCCCTTTGTTTATTTTGTGCCTTTAATTTCTAAAATCAATTAATTGACCGTGGAACAACATCCTTCCTAAGGAAATACTCCTTAGTAGATCTTAGGTTGAGACTAATGGGAATAGTTCCTGAGTCCACCAGTTAAGGAAACCCCTCTGATGGGAATCTCGGTCCTTTTATTTCTTTTGTAAACATTGGTGCTCATCGAATGGTTACGCATTAGACAACACTACAATGGTCTGTACTCCCACGTACCGTCAAGTATATTTTGGGAGTCCCTTATAGGTTTCTATCCATCCATAGATAACTGAGTTTTTAGCCTTGTATACCATGATACACTGAACACAACTTTCGGGAGATTGGCTATCATACATTAAATCCTTGGTTCACCAAGGTGTATATTGCAGTTCATGGTTGCTTGGTAAACATTTTTGCTAGTTTACCCCTTTGTTTATTTTGTGCCTTTAATTTCTAAAATCAATTAATTGACCGTGGAACAACATCCTTCCTGAGGAAATACTCCTTAGTAGATCTTAGGTTGAGACTAATGGGAATAGTTCCTGAGTCCACCAGATAAGGAAACCCCTCTAATGGGAATCTCGGTCCTTTTATTTCTTTTGTAAACATTGGTGCTCCTTATATGGAAACATGTCCCTGCTTCGATTTACCAATGGTTTTCTAGTTTGGTTATTTTCGACCACTATGGTTCTGAATGTTCAAATTCTTCTCAACCAAGTTCTCCTCCACTTGCACAATATCAACCTCATGTTGATCCTAAAGTTGACCCTTTGCCTTGTTCACTTATTGTTTCTTCATCCCTTTCTTCCTCCTCGTCTGGTGAAAGTCTTGATTCTAGTAACCAAAAAGCTAAGAAAAATAAGAAACAGATGAAGAAGAAGAAGCAAAATAAGAAGTGGGGCAACCGAGCAACCATTGCCACGAATGAAACTAGTATGGAGGAAGCCTCCAATCAGCCCCATGAAGTTAAATTCCCTTTCATTTTATGTAAGGTGATCACCTTCTTAGAGATTTCTCTAGTATTCTGTTGGGCATGGAATCCCCCCCGCAGTAGGTTTTGGGGCTCAAAGCCCAAGTTTTGGTCAGAAATGTTGTAAAACTTCACGAATTGTGGGCACGGAGAACGAAGTGTACAATTGAGTCATAGAATTGTCTGCCCTAAGCATTGTATTGTAAAATAGTGTAAATTCGACCTAACCATGGTCTGCAGACCATGGGATTGTATAAATAGAGCAAGGCTCTAAGTTGTAAAGAGAGTGAAGAAGGGAGGAATAGATGAATAGCGAAGGAATGGTTCGAGCTTAGAGTAGAGTTCTAAGTGTCTTGGGTTGTAGTAGTAGGAAGAGGCTCTGTAGTTGAGTGTGCAGAGGCCTAGTAGAGTCTGCAACTGAGTGCGCAGACCCCTGAAGCTGAGTGCGTAGGGCGGTGTCAAGTTTGTAAGCAAGATCAAAGATTAATAAAAGAGAAGTTGATTCATAGTCCTGTGTATTTGTTGTGCATTATCTGCTTTATGGTTGTATTCGTTTATGTATTGCGCACATCGTTATAATTGATGAATATGTGGTAATCACCATAAATCTTACATACACAAGTTAAGTAATCAGTTAATTAACAAGGATCTTGGGTATTATACAGGTCGCGCCCAGAGTAGGGCTACGCGGAAGCTTCACTGCAAGTCGTGAAGGGATCACAAGTGTGCGTAGTGACAGGTCAGACCACGGACCTCCGAAAGCCCATCAGACATCCCTAGGGTGTGGAAACCTAGTTTTAGCACCCTCCCATACTACTTCGGGTGATACCTCAGCCCGTGCTCCGTAGATTGTTGCCGAAAGGGCCAATAGTACCGGGATTTTCTTGGCTAAATGACCTCTGAACCTGGGTTAGGGCCATACAAGCCAACAAATGGTTCCATTGCCGGGACCAAGATCTGCATAAAGGATGTCTAATGTCATGCCACTAAAACCCTACAAAGAAAGAAATTGAAGAGTGGTTGGACAAGAATATTCACGAGTTCATGAAACAGGAAAACAAAAATCCATGAGTATCTAAGGAGCAGTGGCTAGATCGTTACTTGTACACTGAAATCCACGAAATTTTCTTTACATCTTTTCCATCTGAGCTGTATGAGTGGATGACAAAGTTAGCAGACAGCTAGGGAAGGTGTAGGCTCGACAAACCAATAGTGTGGACTCAAGAGCTAGTGTGCAGGCTAGAAGCTTCAGAAGATAAGATAGCACGAGATGTGGACAACTGGCTCAACTGAATAGTAGGAGGATTTATCACTAAGTTCGTGGTAGACACGACCGTCAGCTACAATGAGGCAAAGCGATGTTTTCTCAAGGGAACATGAGGTAAGTACGTTAAATCTTTGAACAGTTGGATTAAGATGCTATTGTGTGAAAAGAGGGTTATGCGAATAAATTAATGTTTGGGACTACGTGGAACGGAAAGATCTACAAAAGCAGAAGCAGTGAAGAATTAGAAAATAGTCCCTTAATTTCACCCTCGTGGGAGAGCGAGGAAGAGCTCATGAAGGTTTCTCCAAGAAGTGCGGTTAGTTTGATAAGGCAACAAATTCCATGTTTACCCCCTCCACCCACATCGCCACTCGCTTCACGCCCCTCACCTCCATCTCCACCCACTCCACTTCCGCAGTTTACTATGGCAAGTGCGATCAAACTGGTGGTGTTCAGAGGAGTAGGAAATGAATACCTGGACCAATTCTGGTTTGTGGTAAGAACAGTATGGGAAGCACAATCATGGATGATAATATTAAAAAGGCCAAGCTGGTGAGCGCACTGTAGGATTGCTTATTAACGTGGTATATCAAGCATTCTAATGACCACCCAAACACAGGAATTACAGAGATCCAGACCACATTGAACAGGGAGTTTAGTAGGCCAAAGTGAGAGACGTAATGTTATGCTTCCTAACCTGCAAATGATACCCAAATACAAAATATGCGAAGAAAAGAGACCGATAACACAGAATATGCGAAGAAAATATATCCAGAGCACAGAATAGCGAAGACTTTATTATTCAAAGAGTAATGTTCACTTGCCTCTTCGAGGGGGCAACCTCCAATAGAGCAGAGCTCGATTACAAAGATAAGACACGATGCTCCTCACAAGGAGTTACTATCCTATATATATGACTCCTACAAGTAATACCACGGGTCAATACCGTTTATTACTAATACCGTCGGCCCATTTGCAACTAACTGTGGTTCCTTTATTAATTACGAATTAACCACTTACAATTATTAATATGGGCTTTATTGACTCTTAACTATGACGTGGTCCCATTACATAGATAAGGGGGTTATGGTGGGACCCTAACATGCCCACCCCCTTAAGGCTAGCCTTGTCCTCAAGGCTAAAGCTGCGGAAACTGCTGCAGAATAGTGGCTGGCTCCCAAGTTGCATCTTCTGGAGAGGTGTCTTTCCATTTGACTAGGACTTCCTTAATCATGCGGCCGCGTAATTGCTTGACTCGTGTGTCGAGGACTTGTTCCGGTTGAAGCCAAATGGATCCTTCTTCGTCCAACTCTGGTAGACTCGTCTGAATTCTGCAATTATTCCCAATCACTTTCTTGAGGCATGAAACATGAAAAACTGGATGGATTTTCGCAGTAGGTGGCAATGCCAGCTTATAGGCCACTTCTCCAATGCGTTGAAGTACTTGATATGGTCCGTAGAATTTGGGAGAGAGTTTCTGACATCCTTTATCTTTGAGTGATGTTTGCTTATATGGTTGGAGTCGTAAAAATACCTGATCCCCTTCTTGAAATTGGCGCTCTGAGCGATGCTGGTCTACCTGTTGCTTCATGCGATTCTGAGCTTGGTGAAGATTCTCTCGAAGATGGGCGAGCATAGTTGCGCGGTGTTGTAGGAGTTGAACTGCTTGGACTTTTGAACAGCCCTTGAGATATGAAGTAGGTGAAGGCGGGAGTTGACCATATACTGCTTCATATGGAGTCATTTTGGTGGTGGCATGATAGTTGGTGTTATACCACCATTCTGCCAGAGGTAGCCACTTTACCCAAAGGTGTTGTTTTTCTGAAGTAAAACACCTAAGGTAGGTTTCTAGACATTTGTTGACTGCTTCAGTTTGACCATCTGTTTGCGGATGGTAGGAAGTACTGAGTTTTAGTTGAGTGCCTTGTATTTTGAAGAGTTCCTACCAAAAATTGCTGGGGAAGATCAGGTCGCGGTCAGACACAATAGAAATGGGCATGCCATGCAATTTGAAGATCTGATCCATGAAAATTTGAGCAACCAATGTGGGAGTAAATGGGTGGGGGAGAGCGCAAAAATGAGCATACTTCGACAATCGGTCCACAACCACCATGATGACTGACTTGTTCCCTGACTTTGGAAGACCTGTAATGAAATCCATAGAAACTTCGGTCCAAATGGATGCCGGAATGGGCAATGGTTGTAAGGTGCCTTGTGTGTTGACTGTTTCCCCTTTGTGGCGTTGACAGACCTCACATTCGGTTACGAAGGTAAGGATGTCCTTTTTCATGCCTGTCCAGAAAAATGATCTTCTGGTGCGAGCATACGTCTTCTGAAAGCCCGAATGTCCTGCAATGGGAGATGAATGCATCTCTGCCAAAATGCGACTTTTGAAGGTGGATGTTGGTGATATTACGACTCTGTCCTTGTAGCGAAGAATATCATCCTGCAACGCGTAGCCCTTGGTGGGATTTGGATCAGCCTGTAATTGATAAATGAGTTGGGAGAGCTCGGGGTGTGAAAACCATTCTCTGCAAGCTTCTTCAATCCATTCTGGAATGGGGAGGGAAATAGCTAGCAAGGTACTTTCCTCGTCAAATTGGCGAGATAATGCATCTGCTACACTATTGTCTTTCCCTTTCTTGTATATGATCTCATGGTCATATCCCAGCATTTTGGCTAGCCATTTATTTTGTTGTGGGGAGGAGAGGCTTTGTTCCAAAAAATATTTAAGACAGTGATGATCTGTGCGGATTTGGAAATGTCGCCCCAATAAATAAGGTCACCAGGTGTCAACTGCATGTAAGATGGCCATCATTTCCTTCTCATATGTAGATTGGCCCTGATTCTTCCCACTGAGTTGCTGTCTTGTGAAGGCCAACGGCCTCCCTTCCTGCATTAAAACTTCCCCAATACCTGTTCCTGAAGCATCACATTCAATGACGAAAGATTTGGTGAAGTCAGGGAGTGCTAAAACTAGAGTGGAACACATGGCATTTTTTAGAGCTGTAAAGGCCT
>APFE031199009.1:230500-249062 GCA_000404065.3 Pinus taeda
CAAATAAGAGTTTTCTTGTTCAAAGCGATCTTTAAGAGCTTTGGTAAATTGGGCCCAAGTCCTAAAATAGCCATTGGAGCGCTGATGCCATTCCCACCATTGCCACCGTTCATTGTCGAAGTACATGCTCCCCAACACAAGCTTGGTCGCATCATCTAGGTTCTGATTCAATTTGAAATACTGGTCCATTTGTGATAGCCATGCTGCTGGGTGAGACCCATCAAATTTATGCATATCCAGCTTAGGAAGTCGTTGATTGCGTGGTGAATGAGTGTGCCAGTCGTGAGGAGAGTGGCTAGATTCACCGTAAATGCCGTCATAGCCATTATACCCCTCCTCGTGGACTTGCTCCTTGCCGTTTGACCTTAATTCCTCCTTGCCCTCTCCTTGCCATTTCTGTAGCTGGAGACTCACTCCTTTCAACAATTTTTTCCATGTTATCCAGATCTATTCTGTCCAGCTGAGTGTGGATTTTGTTCACCGTTTCCTCCAGTTTGTCCATCCTTTCATTGGCCATCGCTTGAGCTCTAGTTTCTACCATACACCGTTGTGATGAAAAAGTGGGACCGCCAAAAAAAAATTTTTTGCCCAATTAATTAAATGGTACCACCGTGCTCAGCTCGTCGTCCTGATTTTTTTTTTTTTTTTTTTTTTTTTTTTTTTTTTTTTTTTTTTTTTTTTTTTTTCAGAAAACTCTTAACGGAGTTTCACTCCTTCTTGATCAATACTGCAGTCGCCAAATCCTCAAACTGTCAATGCGGCCAAAAGTCCTGTGAAAATTATACCCTGGTATAGGAACCCTGAACAATGCTTCTGGTCTGCTGGATCTGAGAGAACTGGCTAGTTGGGACCGATGTCTGTTGCTGCTGCATTCCTTTGCTCAAGCGGATCTGGAAGAGATGATGAGTAAAAAAGGAACTAGGGTCTTTGGGGAGTGTCAGGTGCTACCGATCGCAATATACATAAGGGTCTGGCAGTAGTACTCGGCCCAATATTTCCTGCGTGCATGCCTCCTCAAATCCGCAGATTTATGCGCTCAACGACAGATCCCGTGGTTTAAAGACGCCGGAACACGTCTCGAGCCAAAAAAAAATTCTACTAATTGGAGATCCCACCGGCCCTGGAAAGAGCTCTGGTACCACTTGTTATGCTTCCTAACCTGCAAATGATACCCAAATACAAAATATGCGAAGAAAAGAGACCGATAACATAGAATATGCGAAGAAAATATATCCAGAGCACAGAATAGCGAAGATTTTATTATTCAAAGAGTAATGTTCACTTGCCTCTTCGAGGGGGCAACCTCCAATAGAGCAGAGCTCGATTACAAAAATAAGACACGATGCTCCTCGCAGGGAGTTACTATCCTTTATATATGACTCCTACAAGTAATACCACGGGTCAATACCGTTGATTACTAATACCGTCGGCCCATTTGCAACTAACTGTGGTTCCTTTATTAATTGCGGATTAACCACTTACAATTATTAATATGGGCTTTATTGACTCTTAACTATGACGTGGTCCCATTACATAGATAAGGGGGTTAGGGTGGGACCCTAACACGTAATCAATCATTGGGTTTAAAGAGATCACGATCCTCCCAGGCAAGACCCCTGGGATCTTGACCAAAGGCTGAAAAATATGATTCGTGAAGCCAACATGATGTTAACGGATGCACAACATCGCGCATGGTTTGTGGCCTCACTTACGCCACACTTAAGGATGATGCTGTCTGTTAGTGTCAGTATTTGAAGCCTTCCTTGAGTTATCAAACATTCTCTTACAAAGTGGTCTTAGGGTGTCAAAGTCAAATTTTGTCATTTCAGTGAGGTTTCAAGTAAAATTCAGTCAGTAGGTATTAGGTCTAGGATTTGTTTTCACTCCTTTCAAAGTTGTTCAAATGTTGGTCCATGTCACCATTCATCTGAGTGTACCATCATTTAGAGAGTTGTCATCATCATTTCAGGTTCCAATGGGTCATTTTACACCTTGTTCGTTTTTCAGTTGTGCTTAGGTAAGGCTCATTTCCCGCTCCTAGGGTTTTGAAGGTAGTTTCTCTTGGATGGTCGAATCATCAACAAAACTTGTGTCCTAATGTTTATACACCTTCCCCTATCCTTAATGTGCCTTATTAAACATTTCCCATCACTGATATCCCTCAAATTCCTCATTTTCCCACAAACCCTAGTTTCTTGCTACAATTTGACAATTTTCTAGGCTAGGCCTGTGTTTAGCCCTTTTGGACCCCTTCCCCTAACTCAATCTTTGAAAGTCCACTTTCTCCTATTTACAAACATCCCTCCCTACTTCCCAAAATTTCCTCAAGAATTTAGAAGCCCCTTATCCCCTTCATTTCCCTTCATTTCGACAAATCCCCTCTTCCACACACGGGGGTAGGTTTTACTCAAATGATATTTTTGAGAAATAGAAGATGAATTTGACACAAGTGAGAGAGGTTTTTGTCTACAATAGGCCAAGGAAGAAAAACCTCCTTCACGTTTTACACAGGTGTCATGGCTTTAGAGAAATGTCAAAAATAAAGTTTCCTCAAGATGGTTGCTGCACTTCTTGAGTAGCCTTGGGAAAATCAAGATTTCTCCTAGATTGGTTATCCAAATGAATTTCTTGATGAGTGAAGTTATATCTAGACCGAGAGAGATTTCCAATGAGCTATCATGAGCTCAATTTGGAGTTGAGGAAGACCTTCAAAAGTTGAATGCAATAACACTCTACATTTAGGCAACCTCATTTTGCACATTTTGACCAGTCTTGGGAGATTTGAATTTTGACAGGGAAAATGAACTTCAAATTGAAAAATTCAAGTTGTGTTGGAAAGTAGACTCAATAATATTTCCAACTAGCTATCACATGCCCAATTTTGACATCGGGAAGTCCTCCAAAAGTGTCCTGCAAAAAGCGTTACGCACATGTCAGCTGGCACTATGCATAGAATTGGTGCTAAGCACCTGGCACAGGTTTTACACTAAGTTTTGTTCGGGCGCTACACATAAAAAGTGCGCTACGCACCTGGAAGTTGGGCTAAACATTGTTGAAAATTTCATAAAATCGCCTCAAAACTCCCAAATTTATCCATTGCAAATAAATAACATCACTTTTCTTGCAGACAAGAATTGTTGCATAAGTTTTTGGTTTCTGTTGTCTCTCAAAACATCAAACCCTAAGTGTCACTAAAGCATCTCATATATTGTAAAAATAAATTCATTGCTACTGTGCCATATCAATTTTACTATTTCCCTAAATCCTATCCTCCTACCCATAATTCCTTAGACAACATACCTTATTCTCAAACCCTAATTCCCACATTCAACATTTTCACTACCCCCACTTCATTACAAACCCTATTCACATCACTAAAACCCTACCCACTCTCCAAAACCCTACCCACTCTCCCAAACCCTACACAACTTCCCAAACCCTACAAGCCCTACTCACATCATCAAACTCTACCCACTCTCCTTAAAACCCTACTCATCCATAAACTCTGTGCAACACACATTTTCACACACACTCTGCCCATTTCATTCCTTCACCTTATTTCCAAACATCCATATACAACCACATTTTTCAAAACTAAGGGGAAACAATGGAGATGGATAGTAAGTATGAAATGGAGGAAGAAACCCTTAGTGACAGTTCCATGGAAGGCCTTAAGGAGCATGATAAATTCAATATCTTGGTTGAAGCATCATTGGCCCATCAAAGCACCTAACAAGGATCACTCATGCCAAATTTCAAGAAATTTGGAGCAATTTTTGTCATTTTTAAAATTTTTAATGTTAAACGCAGATTTTCCCAATAGGTGCGTAGTGCCACCGGCGCTACGATTTTGATGGGGGCCTCCATTTGCAAAAAGGTTTACATTTTTGGAATCAACATGAAAAGTTATGCATGTTCAGAAATGGCTGAGAATTTTTGACAAGTTCTGGACCTCCAAAAGGGCCAAAAACACCCAAAAAGTGCCCTCTTTGCCACTTTTTTGCCACACAGGAAGTAGTCTTGGGAGATTTTATTTTTGGAGGGGCAAATAGACTCCAAATCAAAATATTCAAGTTTTCCTAGAAAGTAGACTCACCAATATTTCCAATGAGCTATTATAAACCTGATTTGGACTTTGGGAAGCCTTCTAAAACTAGCCTGGAAAAAGCGCTACGCATAGGATCAGTGGCTCTACGCATAGGAGAAAAATTTGCCAGTTTTGCTTGTTTGTTCAGAATTTCACCAATTTGCTGCCAGTTTGACTTTTTCTTCTCTCTTTGGTAAATTGATGATGTAATATGATGTAACTTGACGTAATATGATGTAAATATGATGAAATATGACTTGAGGAGGTAGATACATCAGTTTAGAGTTGGTTTAAGGATGAATGAATCAGTTTCCATAGTTTTAGAGGTAAGCTATTCCACTGTCTATTTTTCAGTTTCTAGTTTAGATCTTGTTGAAACAACTCCTTGACTCATGGATTCGACCCCTAATGGCTAGCATAGGTGGTTTGATGCCTATATCTTGTAATTTCTTAGTCATTTGTCAAGGTTGGACTCTTGTGGATGCAATGAGCACTATTGTAAATCACTTCTGCAATTTGGCAAGGAAATGAACTAGGGTTTTGTAGCATTTTGTGGGATTCTTGTGGTAATGTGAACTGGAATTTTTTTCTCCTCTGTTATTTAGTTTATCTTATGTGGATATGTGCCATCATCTCTCTTTTTCTGCATAACTAAATGAATCAAGATTAAAGGGTGTATTCCATTGATGTTTAGTGCTCTGCCTTGGGGTTTTATTTAGTTCTAAATGTTTTCTACTGTTTGACGAGGAATCATGAAACTTGCATGCCCTCTTCAACTCCTTACTAGCCTTTAGACTCACCATCACATTCATTTCAAAGTGCTAAAACACTTGCCTACCTTGCCCCACAGAAACCTCTGCAAATCTGTGTTGATTTCCTAGACCCAAAGCTGCCTTCCTCGTCTGATCCAGCAACCAATGATTAAAATCAATCAAAATCCTCTAAGCATATACCTAGCCTAAAATTAGTATTCATATCAGTCATCTCAAGCCTTACTTGCCATATTTTCTTTGAGATTGACAAGGAGAGAGCCCTCTCCCGACCTGGTAGGGCTAGCTACCAGGTTAAGCGTGGTTTGATGTTACCCTAGATCTGCCTTTCTCAGCCTGAGGTAGATTTAGGCCATAACACTGTCACAGCAAAAAATTTCCATCCAAGCCGAAGCATTGGAGATGAAAATGAGGTTGCATGAGACCCCTATACAAGACCATGGATTGGGAGTCCAACAAATCCATGCGCGGCTACAAAATCTATGTCTAGAAATGCAGAGTTTGAAAAAGGATAGGGTACCTCAGCCAGAGGCGTGCGAGGAAGTATGGTGCATATAATTCAAAGGCCAGAGCCACGACAAAGATCACTGTCGAGTGTTCGCGAACTAATTGCTAGGAGGAGGGCCAATGCCATTGAGACTGGAGGCACAGGTGAGGTCGAGCGCGACGTCTGCATTATGGTGCGTGATCTTCCAGATAGGAGGAAAATATACCACGGATAATTGTCATATGTTGTAGAAGTATACGCAGTCATCCCAACAATTGTTTTGTAATTTTTGCAGGTCAGTAGGACATGATGAATGCACCTGTCGAAGCTATGAACTAATAATGGATTAGACTCCTGCCTACAGGGTGCAGGCCGTAACACTAGCCCTTGACCCAAATGCAGGAATGGTGTGCGCTGGGTTTCAGTGGTGCAGTCAGGGTCGAGGTGCAATGGGACCAGGAAGGGGTTGCGAACAAATAATTTGTTACAATTGTGGAGGGCCATGGAATTATGCCCGTGATTGTACGAACCCAACTAGGATATCATGTTGGTACTGTAATCAGTTTGATCATGAGGTGGAAGATTTTCCTTTGCTGATAGCAAAGATGCATGAAAAGGGGGTACTCCATCCCCCCCTGACCCAGAATTTGCAAATGATGAGGTTTGAACCACGCAAAGAAGACCTAAATGTAAACATGATGCTCAGGAGCAGTGTGACAATGGGAGATGATAAAGGGAAGCAGCTAGAAGAAAGCACGTGGATTTGTAAGGCTCCTACAAAGGAACTCGAGTTTGACTTAAAATGCGTGAAGGAGACATTCATGTAAGCTAAGAAGAGATTCACGAAGGCCTCCACTTCAGGTAGTAAGGATCAACTAGAACTAGGGATGGATCCTTCCATGCTCACTACCTTTTTGGAAACATGCATGAAACTGTTGCACGACAACGAGGCAGTCAAAGGGCTACAGGAACTTACTACTAGGTGCGCAGGGTCAGGAGAACCGTGCGTGGTCCAAAAACTAGGAAAGCACGCACTGCACACAGGAAGGGAGATGAGGTTAACTACGCAAATAAGCGAGTATGAAATGGATCAGGTAATCTTGGACCTTGGTTCCGATGTGAATGTACTACCAAAGAAAACATGGGAACGCATGAGCAGACCTGCGTTATAGTGGTCCCCTTTTCAGTTATGAATGGCGAATCAATAGAAGATTTTTCCCATGGGAAGATTGCAAGGGTGATAGTCGATATTGAAGGCGCGAGCGCGCAGGCAAATTTTGAAGTGATAGAAATTGTTGATGACAAAAATACCTATCTCGTGCTACTAGGAATAGATTGAGCTATCGATATGAATAGAGTCATAAATCTAAAGAAGCGCAAAATGACCTTTGAGAAGAAGTCACTACGTGTAGTAGTACCACTGGATCCAGCTGAAGGAGCGCGATACACTGAACCAGTGCATGACGACGATAGTGATGACGATCTTGACTGTATCTACAAGATAACTACACAAGGAGAGGATTGGGTGAATCCGACTGTAGATGGAAGGATTTCGTGGGAGCACAAAAGCTCCTGCACTTCAGATTCCAACGAAGAGATAGAGCGATGACAAAATCGGCTACACGAAGTAACAACACTGAACTACAACATGATGATCAGGTCATTACGTTGCGTAAAAATAGAGGCAAGGGAGATGCTGACATATGATGGATTGTCAGAGGTGGATGAATTTATGAGCAAGTTTGAAAGTACAGTACCAGAGCAGCAGTGGTTTGATGCGTTGAAGTGGGCACTGCTTGCAACACCCACATGATGGTGGGGTACGCATCAAGGAACTTTTGAAGACTAGTGCAGATGCAAAGGATGATGCGCCTACGATTTGGAAAACCCCAAGTACGACTAGTAGACAAATATGACGGATGAGAGATCCATGCACGCACCTCGCGAAATGGACCAAGGTCTACGGGTTAGAGCCACAACCTAAATGGGTGCACCTATTCTACCATACCTTGGACATCATACCCATGAATTGGTATACGGAGATGGGGATACGCCATGGTACGAGCGAATGGGATGTCTTGTGCAAGGGATTCTTGTTAACATTTACCTTTGAATATCGTTGGTCAGATACTGTGGATGATGCGCTACAAGCAATGAAAGCCACTATCTTTAAAATACCACAGGAGCCAATGGAATTACTTCAGCCAAAATGGATGATACAGTTAAGTAACGCATTAGAGTGTTATAACGTGAATGTTGAGGAGGATGATGAGGACCCACAGAACATTAAAATTTCAGAAATAGAAGGCTCTTGTGAGATTCGCAGACCATCACTTGAATACCCCGACATCACTACACCGCTAAAGACGAAGTAGGTCAACATTGGAACAGAGGCGGAACCAAAATAAGCAATGCTTGGGGACTATTGGGATGATGCCATGGTCGATAAGGTCGCTGAGTTACTCTACGAATACCAAACCCTATTCCCGACCAAAATTATGGACTTAAAAGGGATTGTGGATGATTTAGGGATGATGAAGATCACCTTGAAACTTGATGCAAAGCTAGTTAAGCAGTGGCCTTACTACTTGAATCCAAAGTATAAAGAAAAGGTCCGCGAAGAATTAGACAAGATGCTCGCAACCAAAATTATTGAACCAGTGGAAGAATCTGACTGGGTGAGTCCTATGGTGGTACAAGAGAAAAAATAGAAGGGTGAAATAAGAATATGTGTAGACCTCAAGAAGCTGAATGATACCTATGTACATGATCCATTCCCAACACTATTCACAGATGAGGTACTAGAGAATTTTGGCGGTCAGGAAGCATAATCGTTCACAGATGGGTTCTCAGGGTACCATCAGATCAAGATCGCACCAGAAGACAGGAGCAAGACAACCTTCACAATAGAATGGGGATGCTTTCAATACACTGTGATGCCATTTGGACTGAAAAATGTGGCATCTATATTTTCACGCATCATGGTAGCCACATTCAAAGAATACATCCACAAATTTTTGGAGGTCTATCTCAATGATTGGACTGTTTTTGGTTTAGTTAAGCACCATGTAGCGAGCTTACGATTGATGCTGGATACTTGCCACCGACACCAGATTGCGCTGAACCTGAAGAAGTGCACATTCCTCGTTCCCTTTGGAAACCTGCTAGGGCATGTGGTTTGCAAACAAGGACTGATGGTGGACCCTGTGAAGATTGTTGCTATCCTCAATTTGGAAGCACCGTGAAGTGTTAAACAACTGTGCACTACCCTAGGACACACTAGATACTATAGGAAGTTCATCAAAATTTATGCCCATATAACCACATAGATGGAAAAGCTATTGAAAAAAGATGTTATATACTACTGGAATGGTGATTGCATGAAGAGTTTGGATGTATTGAAGGGGAAACTGGCCTACACTCCAATTTTGGTCTTCCTGAAATGGGACGTGGAATTTCATGTACATGTTGATGCATCGTGTATCGCGTTGGGAGTTGTACTCACACAGGAGGGAGCAGAGGGTGTGGATCACTCGATCACGTTTGCAAGTTGAGTATTGTCCAAAGCAGAAAAGGACTACTCTACCACCGAACATGAGGGGTTGGAAATGGTGTACGCACTCCAGAAATACTGACACTATTTACTTGACGGACATTTCAAGATGTATACCGACCATTCTGCGTTGAAATACCTAGTGAACAAGCCTATGTTGGGGGGGGGGGGGGCATATGCAGATGGATTTTACTATTTCAAGAATATGATTTTGAGGTCATAGTCAAGCCAGGACGTTAAACACAGGACCATACCACTTGTCACGAATTGAGACGGGTGAGGAACCAACAAATTTGGAAGAAGGACTACCTGATGCACAGCTCTTTGCAGTACGCGTCACGAAAGGAAACTTTGAAGACATAATCCATTTTCTAACAACAGGGACTACATCGAAGGAGTACTCAATCCAATAGAAGAAGGAATTGGTGGTGCGTGCGGTGAACTTTTTTGTCATCATGGGGCACCTCTATAAGATGGGGAATGATGAAGTATTGTGAAGATATGTACTTGAATTTGAACGAGGTTAGACCCTCACGGAAGCACATGGGGGCACTGCAGGAGGAAAATATGTAGGACGTGTGACCGTACAAAAGATTATTCATGTAGGGTTATGGTGGCTGACCCTACACCAGGATTCGAAAGCACATTGTAAGGCCTGCGATATATGTCAAAGGATAGGAAAACCATCCCAAAGGGATGAAATGCAACTAAATCCCCAAATGAAACTGCAGCCATTTGAGAAATGGGCAATCGACTTTGTGGGACCAATCAAACCTCAGGGAAAGATGGGTGCATGCTATATCATCACCACGACAGAGTACCTAACACGATGGGCGGAAGCACAACCATTCAAGGACTGCACGACCGTTACGATTGCAAAGTTTTTGTTTGAAAACGTGTTGACACGATTTGGTTGCTCAAAAATCTTAATGAGTGATTGCGACACACATTTCTTGAATGAAACCATCAGCACGCTCACAAAAGAGTTCCAGGTTTATCACTAGAAAAGTACACCATACCACTCACAGGGCAATGGAATAGTAGAAGCATTCAATAAAATACTGGAAACTGTGCTAACCAAAGTATGTAATGCGCAATGGGATGACTGGGACCTGTGCGTACCTACTGTTTTATGGGCGTACAGGACAACACGAAAGAAATTGGTGAGGAAGACACCATTCCGATTGGTCTATGGTATGGAAGTAGTCATGCCAATGGAATACATTGTCCCTAGTTTGCGAATAGCAGCACTCACAGGCATGACGGACCGCGAAGCTCTGGAAGAAAGGCTCGCATAATTAGAGGAGCTCGAGGAAGAACGATTTCTGGCCAGATTTCACCAGTAGGTACAAAAGTAGCGTGAAAAAGCATGGCATGACCACCATATAAAGTTGCGCACCTTCAAGGTAAACAACTTAGTGCTACTGTATGATAGCAAGTTTAAAAAATTTATGAGAAAGTTTAGAATGCATTGGAGGGGGCCATATGTGGTAAAAGAAGTCACAGATGGAGGCACAGTCCAGCTAGTCAAACTTAATGGAGAACCATTCCCAAGAAAAGTAAACGGCAGTCGCCTGAAGCCCTACACGGGTTGGCCGGCTACTTGACTAACCGACTGAAGCATAGTCTTCGCGACCCGAGGAGCCGGACAAGGGCACGGGACAATAAACACACGCACCAGCTATTAGCACTCAGAATGAACCTCAAGGCTGAGAAAAGGCAATTTCAAGTTAACCAGAGACCAAGCTTTTGATCTGGCATCTAGCCCTGCCAGACCAGACACGGCTCTCTCTTTGCCAACAAAATGTTGCTGCAATAAGTAAATCTTAGGCTAGTTATGGAATGCAGGGATTTGTTTAAAATGTTTTAGGTTGAAACAACAAGAGAAAGGATGATTGGGCTATGGAGTTAATGTCAGTTTCTGTCGGCAAACTTGGGGCAAATTAAGTTCCATGTCTAGCCAGATAGAAGATTGAAAAAGTGAGAAGAATAGAGGGGAGAAAGCCCATTTCCCTGTAGGCATAAAATAGGGATGGATCTCCAAGAGCAGCTTTAGACAAATGAGAAACACATGGTTTCTTAACAAAGCATCTAACCAGGATGAATTCTGCAAAGACAACCACTACATCTAACAACAAACTCATCATGAAAGGAGCATCATAGGGTATGGATTCCTAATACACATCTTAGATAATGCTGTAAAAAGGTAGAAAAACATAATGTATAAATGAATCTATGAGAAAAACATACTGGACATTTAAGCACCGTGATGAATCCCAGGTCCAAAGGGCGGAAAACGGCTTTATTAAAATGATATTCAGGAAAACTTTACATAGTGCCAAGCAGCCTCTCTGCTGCCAAAATCAAATCCTTACACTCTAAAATTCATAAAATATATACAATTTTCTCATCCCTGTACTAAGGGAATTGATCTCAACCATCTTCTTCAAAATAGAATCAGTTACATTAAACTTGGACCGAATTTTTGAAAATAGGTGTTGAAGATGAACTGGTATCTCCTAAACCATAGCACCTGTTACAAAAATGAAAGAGGTTTTTGTAGATAAGGTTAGTTTGGAGAAACACCTCTCTCAAATTTTGGAAATTCATTTCCAGTTGCTCGAAATCTATGCCACAAAATCATCTCTAAAACAGAAAATCATTAAAAATTTAAATTTTTAAAAATGATCTATAGAGATCTAGTCACATATCCAAATTCACGACACTTGTGAATAAAATGAAAGAGGTTTTTATTATATATCTCGTACTTAAAAAAAACCTCTTTGGGTTTCTCAAACTTACTTTCCATCTGTTGTAACATGGCACCATACTAAAATGACTAAAACAATAAAATAATTGCAAAATTTGTTTTGTTTTAATGTAGGCTTGAAATATCACTGTATATCTCCCACATAGTAATACCTGTGCATGAAATGAAGGAGGTTTTTTTATTTGGTATGTGATGGACAAAAACCTCTTTCACTTTTGTAAAATTCCTGTCCAAGCTGATTTTGTTGTAAACTTGTCCTTGTGTGTAGCCACTGAGCTCAAAACATGCATAACCAATAATCAATCATTCATTTCGATCATATCTTCTGATCCGAGAGTCGGTTATGGGAGTGTGATATACTGTTGGAAATATTTTTTTGTTCTCCTTTTGATGAACAGACTTAGGATATGATTTGCATAGGAAATCATGTGCAAAACATCTCTGAAAAACCAGACATAGTATGAGCGCATTTTGATCCCTGCTGATAGGCTGCGAAGACTGGAACTAACACCAGCAACCAGTACCAAAGAAAGGACATGATTCAGACATGAATGATGTAGAAGAAATAGAAGAGCGCATACAACATGTCTAGCAAATGGCAAAACAGTGCACCACGAACCTTCGGGAAGCGAAGGACTGGTTGGAGGGTCTCCGTGCCAAGATCGACACACCAGCAGAGTGAGTCGGGATGAGTCACAATGATTGTGTTGGGGGCTTGTTAGGCATGGAATCCCTCCCAAAAAAGGTTTTGGGTCTCAAAGCCCAAGTTTTGGTCAGAAATATTGTAAAACTTCGCGAATTGTGGGTGCGGAGCGCGAAGTGTACAATTGAGTCATAGGGTTGTCTGCCCTAAGCATTGTATTGTGAAATAGTGTAAAGTTAGCCTACCCATGGTCCATGGACCATGGGAATGTATAAATAAAGTGAGGCTCTAAGTTGTAAAGAGAGTGAAGAAGGGAGGAATAGATGAACAACAAAGGAATGGTTCAAGCTTAGAGTGGAGTTCTAAGTGTCTTGGGTTGTAGTAGTAGGATGAGGCTTGCCGCTGAGTGTGCAGATCCCTATAGCTGAGTGCGTAGGGCGGTGTCGAGTGTTTAAGAAAGATTAAAGATTAATAAAAGAGAAGTTGATTCATAGTCTTGTGTATTTTCTATGCATTATTTTCTTTATGGTTGTATTCGTTTATGTATTGTGCGCACTGTTATAATTGATGAATATGCTGTAATCACCATAAATCTTACACACAAAAGTTAAGTAATCGGTTGATTAACAAGGATCTTGGGTATTATATGTGTTGCACCCCAAGTAGGGCTACGTGGAAGCTGCACTGTAGGTCGCGAAGGGATCACAAGTGCACGTAGTGACAGGTCATATTGCAGACCTCTGGAAGCCCATCAAACATCCCTAGGTGTGGAAACCTGGTTCTAGCACCCTCCCATACTACTTCGGGTGAGACCTCAGCCCGCGCTCCACAGACTATTGTTGAAAGGGCCAATAGTACCGAGATTTGCTTGGCTAAATCACCTCTGAACCTGGGTTAGGCCCATATAAGCCAGCATATTCCCAACGTATTAAAAGTGTGTTCCACAGGCTCAGAACAACATTGGTCTTCAGCTTCTAGAGATCATGTTGATGACAAACCCTCAACTAGTGATAGTAAGGTCCATAGAAAAAAGGGTAAAGTCAAATTTACCTGAAATTTATGTGAAGTGAATCATCCTATTCACCCTTTTTCTTATATGGATGAAGCCACAAAAGTGTTGTAAAACCTTAAAACTTCTTAGCCATGAATTCCAGCTAGTTACCAGAAGATTTCTCCCAATCCTCCACTAGTTGATGAAGTGATTCATCAGAATATGAATCCAATCAATCCCACTCTCTCTGAACATGAATCCCATGAGTCCATTTCTGACTAACAATTGGTTGAAAGAATGGTTGACTCGATTCCACCTTCAGTTGATCGTACCTTTCTCGTAGAGAGTGAACTTCATACCTCTTAGGTTCTTCTTGTTTCTTTAGGTTCTAATGAAGTGGGGGATATTTCTCCCATTCCCATGGCATAGGGGAAAATCCTCCCATTCCCATAACACTGGGGAGAATTTATCCCATTCCCATGACACCCCCTCCAAGTAGTATGGTCACTTCCTTTGATTGGAGTCGACTGACAAGATATCGTCTTCCTCCTTGTGTGCCCTTCTAGATCATGGTACAAGATTATAATTTGGTTGTACCTATCATAATCATAGATGAAAGTGCATTTGTTAGTATTATGTCCTCAACTACTTGGAAATCTTTAAGTTCTCCGCAGCTCGTGTCCGTTACCCAGAATTTGTTGCCTTTTAATAGAGGAACCAGTCAACCATTAGGGAACCTTCCTAAGTTGCCTATTACTTTGGGAGGAAAGTTGTCTATATAGATGTGATGATAGTCCAAGGCCCTTTGGATTTTAATTTACTTCTTGGGCGTGACTATGTTTATGTCATGGGAGCTCTTGTCTCTTCACTCTTTCGTGTGATGTGTATCCCAAATGAAGGAAGAATCATGACTATTGACCAGCTTTCATTGATTGGTCCTAATTTGACTCCCAATCAACCAACTTCCCTAAATGGTCCTTATATGCAAGTGGTATATTCCCTGCCATCTATTATTATGTGGAAACTTGTTCCATGCCTTCATTTATTGATAATCTAGTAGGTGATGTAGTGCATCATTTATTGGGGGCATTAGCGTCTAATATTTCCACTAGATCCCTTGATATATATCCCTTCTAGAGAATTTTTCTCCCATATGATGAGAACCTCTTGGAATCCATGGCCTCTTGGCATTCATGAACAAAGTCACGGAGAAGAGTTCCTTTTATTGTGTCAAGCTCCTTAAAAATGAAACAAGATATGGAGAAGAGTTCCTTTTCTTGTGTCAAGCTCCTTAAAAATTGAAACAAGGTTCTTAGAGCATAGTTCTTTTCTTGTGTAAAGCTCCTTAAAAAATGAAACAAGGTTGTTGGAGCATAGCTCCTTTTCTTGTGTCAAGCTCTTTAAAAAATGAAACAAGGTACTAGAGAAGAGTTCCTTTTCTTTTGTCACACTCATTAAAAAATGAAGCAAGCTCTTATGAGGATAGTTCTTTTACTATGTCAACCTCGTTAAAAAAATGAAATAGGTTCCTATGATCATAGTTATTTTCCTGTGTCAAGCTCATTAAAAAATGAAACAAATGCCCTTTCAATTACATTCTTTGATTAGATCTCGTAAATTCCCAGTTGATTCTTTCACTTGATCTCAGAAATGAAACTTCATTCCATCCACCTGTTAGTACCCAATAGTCTACTTAGGTGCATGAAATAAAGCTTTAGGGTAATGTACCTTGAAAACATTCATTATGTTGGGGGCATTCAAACTTATTGCAAGCAAAGTTTTTCTCTGTTTCAAGCTTGTGTAAAAATGAAACAATTCTTACGCATAGTTTCCCATGTTTCAAGCTTGCGTAAAAATGAAACCAATTTCCAGCATAGTTTCCCATGATTCAAGCTTCTGTAAAAACAAAACCATTCCTATTTTGCCCCTCGTGATTTCCATTTTTATTAGCCTGTTTTTTCCAGATGAGCCTTGGTTTTTTCATTCCATTGTCACCGTTTGCTTGGCCAATCATATTCTTTCACTTGGTTATTTTACCCTTTCATGAGGAACCGATGCAATGAGTGGTCTTATTAGTCATCCTCTTAACCTCTATGTGTTTTGAGAATTTCCATCATGATCAGAACCAGTTTCTACCCTTTATACCACTCATTCCTCTAGGAGCAGTCCTCTTTCAACTATTTTTAGACTCCTAAACTGTGAAAATATTGGCAAGCACTTTTTTTTTCGAACTCATAAAAGTAAATGAAAAGACGTCTACTCTGTATAAGTTTAACCCTTTTTTGGATTGAGATAGACTAGCTACTAAAAAGGAATAACTTAGTCGAACATGGCTAAGAGTCTCTCTTAGGTATTGTTTCCTACCTTTGCGAACCTAAGGGACTTTCTACGAAAAGAGACATTTGGAGTTTCTTTTTCGCCTCTTTTTCAAACTCTCTAAACATGAAAAATATGTCGAGTTTTACCTTTACTAGACTCGTTAAAACATCAAACATTGATGGGCTTGTCAAACATTATGAGGCCGAACCATTCCTTCTCAGGGCTTCTTAAATTTACTTGGAGGGATTCATTCGAAGGATGAACTTACATATCAATCATATGTTATCTTCCTCAAGCTCGTTAAAAAATAATGAGGTACTAATCAGTCTAGTTGGGGAAATTTGGAAAACAAGGGATTCCATTTTTCTAATGGCAATGAGTCGCTCTTGAACATGACACTCTTCCACTTCATCTTCAAGGTTGTTGGCTTGGGTAATCTACTTATCTTTTGGTTATCAAACTTTTTTCAGAGCCTCCATTTTGGTTTTGGGTCAATGCTACCAACTCCATTCAATGTTGCCAATGTGTTCAAGAGAAGTCCTTCAATTGACCTTTGCTACAATACTCTTAAGCCTTCATTTATTGTCTTCATTTCCTCATCTAGTTCCATATCAACATCATTCTGATAATTCTATCTCAATCATGATACCCATTTTTTGTCATTCATGGGGGATACATAAAGGCCCTCTTGTGATGGGTCGCTTCCTATCCACATCAACACATCATCCAGGAAGTGGACTTAAAAACACATATTTGGTACCTAGGTGCTTTCATACATCAATGTCAAGTTTCCTCGCTCTCAGCGGTAGGTTTACATCAATGGCCCTCAACTGAAATATTCTGTGTGGTGTTCGACATCAAATCATTCATTCACACCATATGGATTGTACTATGGTACCTTGAGGGACATTAACATCATCGGGTTTTTCTATCATGTTTGTTAATGCCTTACATCATTGGATGGTAATCAGATGGTGTCTACCATGTTCGACTCCAACTCAATGATTCACATGGTTAGACTCGTACATTGGTTGGTTGTGTGAACGAGATAGAATATCACGGAATTAGCTTCATCCATCCAGGTTGTGATTTCAAGAGATATACAAAGATCACAATGTATGATGGCCATGATCATACAGACAGTCATCCCGTTATGGGTCCACCAGTTGCATCTTTGGTTGCGGCTTTTGATCATTGTACATGGTATGTTAGCTTATGAGCTAATTATGGTTATGCCTCCCTCATCAAACAAATATGCTATGTTGTAAATATATTGTAACATATGAAGCTCATTGGTTATCCTTGATCCCTAGTTCTCACAAGGTAAAACACTTCAGTCATCAGTCATCATCTCTGACTTCGAGGTTTACAGGGCATTCTGTTATGGACCATTTTGCCACATCTGATTAGTGAGCCTCCTAATGGGATCAATCAATATCCTATTCCTCCTTGTCACCATCTTGCACAAAGCCATAAGCATGTACCTTTCCTTTACTAGAGTTTCAGCCCTGAACTACTTCATCTGAGCTAGTTTGAGGACCAACGCTCCCTGTAGGCCTACTAGGGTGCGTTCACTAGCAGGTTGCCCCACTGCAGCCTGCATTGGTCACTAGAAAGTTTCTCCCCTAACCATATGCATTGGTTCTAGAAATCCAGGAGAATGATCAAGATTCAAGAAGCTTCCCCTTCTAGGAGTTTACAGAAGTTGTTTCAACTACTTACCTTAGATAAAACATTTTGATCCTATCCTTCCCTATATTGGAGTTTTCACCACTTTTCCTTTGATCCTGTTGTGCAACCAGCTCACAAAATAGAAGAAAAAATAGATCAACTACTTCAAAATTAGCCTCTTTGAGGGGGAAACCTTCTTTACATTACATAAATGAACAATTCTTGGATGATTCAAATGATAAACCTCCTTTTTATATATAGGAGACTAAGGGGTCATAATATAATTAGAGTTGACATAACAATAATAATGTAAGGGCACAACAATAACAATAGTGGGCTTCTAGGGGGCAGAATAATAAAAATATGGGGACAACATGGGCACAACAATAATAATAAGGGGCTACAATGATAATAACAATGAGGGAATAAACTAGTATTATCCGGACCTAACATGCCTCTCTACTTCAAAAAAGTGTTGACCTCAACACATGAGTAGTTCTTGATGATTTCATATAAAATTCTCATCCTCCCATGTGGAATCTTCATTGGGTAAGTTCTTCCACTTGATGATATACTCTGAAATCGATCGATTTCATAATTGTCGAGTTCTTCTTTCTGTGACTACTTCAAGTTCCAATGTGATTTTTCCTTCCTCGTCAAGTCTGGAAATATTGTTTTCACTGGGATCTTGTCACCTATAACCTTCTTTAACCATGAAACATGGAAATTTGCGTGCACTCGGGAAGATGTAGGAAGCTCCAATTTGTATGCCATAGTACTAATATTTTGCAACACCGTGTATGGACCATAATAATTTGGTGATAATTTATTTCCCTTCTTAGCTTGCTTCTGGGACATTTGGTTATATGGTTTTAGTCATAGATATACCCTGTCCCCTACATCAAAACTTCTTCGCTATGATATTGATCTTCCTTTTGTTTCATTTTATTTTGCGCCAAAGTGAGGTTATCCTTTAAGAGTTGGAGAACTTGTGGTTGATGCTCGATGTGATATTCCAATGCTTGAACCTTAGAATTTTCTCTTAAATATGATGTGATGGATGGTGGATGATATCCATAAAGTTCCATAAATGGGGTCCTTTTTGCTGCAGTATGGAAGGAAGTGTTATACCACCATTCAACCATAGGAAACCACTTGACCCATTATGTATGTTTATTAGATACAAAGAAACAAAGATATCCTTCCAAACATTTGTTCACTATCTCAGTTTGCCCATCAGATTGAGGATGATAAGATGAGCTATGAGCTAA